>JAODAL010009910.1:0-108037 GCA_025379985.1 Phyllomedusa bahiana
GTTTGGGGGGAGGCCGTTCCTGCCGCTGCAACTCGAGGAGGGTGTTCTGGCTTTGTACGAATGGATAAAGTCCCAATGCACAGTTTCCTGGCCTTTTTCAAAAATGTTTGAAAGATCGGGGGAAGACTTCAGGAACCTTTTTTTAAACAACCAGATTGAAACCCCGTGCGCCATGAAGGGCGCATGGACCATCCCCCCCTGGGGTTGCACCCCCCGCGGCCCCATGTTCCTACCCATTTGTCCGTCACCAGGGTTTTCCAAATTTGAAAGTTGGCCCCGGAGGAAAGCCAACACGATTTCTTGCTCCCGACGGGGGAGCATTTCCCTCCCCTGTGTGACTTCGTTCCCCCGAGGCTAGCTGGGGTTTTGAACTGCGTGACACGCTGTGCCCCTACACTTGGGGTTTGAGGGAAAGCGTACTTGTGGAGGCTGAGTTGGGGGTTTGGTGGTGGAGGAGGAGGAGGGGGAAACATTGGCGCGGGGGCAGCTTTTTGGGAAAAAACGTGGAGGAGAAAGGGGCCCCTTTTTTTCCTGTCCAAGTTGTTGGGGGTTGCCTGGGCAGGAAGCACTTCACCCAGGGGCCCTTTAAAGGTCATGTACTGGCCCTAAACCGTAGTTACAGCTAAGAGCCCGCGCTGCCGTGTACCTTGGAACAAACCATAAGCTCAAGGATGCCCCAAATTTTTCTTTTTTTCTACAAAATTATAAAATTTGTGGTATTTCCCTTTTTTTGGAAAAGAAATTACGGTTTGGAAACCCTCCCATCTCGGCTCGGCACAAGCCATTATTTTCTGGAATGGGGAAAGAGTCCCCCCTTTTGGGAAAAGGGGGGGATTTTCCCCAGTCCCAACAACTTGGCAGGAGCACGGTCAGCGCTGCAACCCCTTAGGAGGGTTTGGCCCGGCCTACGGTTTCTCTTTACAATCGCCTCTTGCCCGGGACTGTGGCGCCATGAGTAGGGGAGGGCGGGAGCTCTGGCCCCGGGGAGAGGATGTCAAAAGAAAAACCAGCTCCCTTCGAAAGGGGGTGGGGGAGCCTTGACTGGCTAAAAGGGCCTTTGGTGCCACGGGCCCGCTGCTGCTGCTGCGGGCGGCAGGAGGGGAACCCACATCTGAGCCACGTTTCCCCCAAAGGCCACCGGTTTGGTGACGCGGGCATGTGTTGACGCAGGGCCGTTTGTGCCAACTTTTGCTCCCTGGCCCGTTTCACTTTCTGCCCCGGGATTCTACATATCCCATTTTTCGGCTCCCCCGGTGTTTGGGGCAAAGAATGCCACACCCCCGATTTGCTGTTTTTACCGCCAACGCCCCGCATGAGTGCTACTGCCCCCGCTGCCTCGCTAAACCCCCTTGCCGTACTGTTTTTTGGCCTGCGAGCGGGGTTTTCTACCCCGTGGCCGCTTGGCCCCCGAACCTCACCTGCTGTTCCCCGGGCTGACTCACGGCCCACAACCCACTTGTGGCTGCGCCGCGGGCCCCTGACGCGCAAGCGGGACCCCCATTTTTTGGACGATGATGAACCCCTTGTTCCCCGGTTTCCCAAAAGTGCGGTCGGCTAAACCCATCAATTTATTTGTTTTTTCATCGTAAATTCTGCCCTTTCCATCACCCGGTTTTCTTGGAAAGCCGGGGTGACCCCACCACATGTTCCCATCCACTCTCCACTTCTTTTACTTTGCCGACCTACTGCAAAAAGCGGGGGGTTTATTGGCCCCATTTCTTGCTGCCACGTAGCTGCTGACTGCCCCCCTCAAATTGTTCTTTCCTGGGCCAAATATAGTGGCGCTGAGCCCGGGAACTTTAGTAGTTCCCTTTTGGGGGGGGAAATGGATGGGGCCCGAAAGGGGGGCTTTAGGAAAGGTGAAGGGCCGCTGACCCGCTCCCGGGGCCCTGCCAACTATAGTGTTGTGTTTTGAGGTTCCCAAACCCACTTTTTGGCGGGGTTGTCAGATGGGCTTTGGGAGGGAAAAGGAGGGCCTTGGGGGTTTTTTTTTCCCAACCAAAAACCTTGGGGTTTCTGAACAAAAAACACGGCCCCCTAGATGACAGCGGCAGTTGTGGCCCCACCGAGTGAACCCCCGCTGCGCGGGCCCCTTGCCCGTTTCTGCTCCGGGCCCGTTTCAGAAATGTTTGTTTCCCAAAAGCCCTGCAAATTGCAGGCCTGCCACCTTTTCGTTGACATACTGTTTGGGTTTTAAAATGTTTCAGACCCCTGTTTGATGAAAACTACGTTTAGGGTAAAAAATACACCCGTTTTTGACTCCAAATTTAACCCCGTATAAAACAAATTTGGGGAACCCTTGGTTTTAAATTGAGCTCCACAAAAGGCCCAAAGGAAAAATTTATTTTTTTGTGGGCGTTTTCAAAAAAAACTGTGTGTTTTTCTAAATTTTAAAAGCCAAAAAAGGGTTAAAAATTAATCTTCGCCCTTTTGAAATTTGGGGACAAGGAAAAATGGGATTATTTCGGTGTTGGAAAAAAAAAAACGGTTTTATTTTTGTCCCGAACCAGCCCAAACCCCAAAAAAAAGCTTAATTTAACCCCCGGATGTTAAAATTTCGCAATAAATTGAGCCCCACAAACTTGTAGCTTTGTAGGTGGTTTTCAATTGCGGTTTTCTACGCCAACACTTGGTTTCAGTTGTAATTTGCTTTTCTTGTTTAATTAGGGGTACCAAAAAAAAATTATATATATTTTTGGGGTTTAAAAAATTGGGGTTTTTTTTGGGGCAGCAACACCCGCAAAAACCCAAAGCCTTTTTAATTAAAACCCCCCGGATGTTTAAATTTCCCAAAGAAAATTTTGGGGGCAAAAAACTTTTTTAGCGTTTTTTACAATTGCGTGTTTTTTACGCCACACAACAAGAGATACAGTTGTAAATTTTTCCTTGCTTGTGAATTAGGCTACCAAAAAAAATATTTATATTTGGCGTTGAAAAAGACGGTTTATTTTTGTCAGCACACAGCAAAACAACGCTTAATCAACCCCTGGATGTAAATTGCGCCAAAAATTGAGCGCCCCAAAACTAGTAGCGTGGTTACAATTGCGTGTTTTCTAAGCCACACAACAAGGTACAGTTGTATTTGCCTTGCTTGTGGAATTAGGCTACAAAAAAAATTTTAATATATTTGGCGTTGAAAAAGACGGTTTTATTTTTGTCAGCAACCACAAAACAACGCTTAATTAACCCCTGGATGTAATTGCGCCAAGAATTGAGCCGCACAAATTTGTAGCTGTTACAATTGCGTGTTTTCTACGCCACACAACAAGGTTTCAGTTGTAATTTGCCTTTGCTTGTGAATTAGGCTACCAAAAAAAAATATATATATTTGGCGTTGAAAAAGACGGGTTTTTTTTTGTCAGCACACCAGCAAAACAAAAGCTTAATTAACCCCTGGTGTAAATTGCGCCAAAGAATTGAGCCGCACAAACTAGTAGCGTGGTTCAATTGCGTGTTTTGTACGCCACCAAACAAGAGATACAGGTGTTAATTGCCTTTGCTTGTGAATTAGGCTACCAAAAAAAAATATATATATTTGGCGTGTAAAAAAGACGGTTTATTTTTGTCAGCACACCAGCAAAAACACGCTTAATTAACCCCTGGATGTAAATTGCCCCCAAAGATTTTAGCCGCACTAAACTGATAGCGTGGGTTTCAATTGGGGTGTTTTCTACGCCACACAACAGAGGGTATGTTGTAATTTGCCTTTGCTTGTAAATTTGGCTACAAAATAAATATATATATATTTGGCGTTGGGAAAAAAGACGGTTTATTTTTTGTCAGCACCCAGCAAAAAACGCTTAATTAACCCAGGAGGTAAATTTCGCCAAAGAATTTATACGCACAAACAAGTATCGTGTTAAAAATGCGTGTTTTATAAGCCACACAACAAAAGATAAAGTTGTAATTATCCTATGCTTGTGTATTATGGTAACAAAAAAATATATATATTTGGCGTTGAAAAAGAACGGGTTTATTTTTGTCAGACACCAGCAAAAACAACGCTAATATAACCCCTGGATGGTAATTGCGCAATAGATTTCAAGAGCCAAAAATGATGTGCTTTTGTATTGTAAAAATCGCTGTTTCTTTATTGAATACAACTGGAACTGGCTTAGTCCATCGTGGGATATTGAATGTATTGCAGCTGCAGTGGACGCACACTGGATTTCAGATACAATACCACAAAAATCAGAAATAGACATTCAAGAGAACAGTCTCTGAGACAAGCCTGAGACACCCCACAGAAATCGCTGATAAAAATCAGTTCTTCAGAAGCGCTATCACCCGCAGCAGCACTTTCCCGCTATCAGTTACTGTGAGAGGAGTGTGGAGCTTCCCGGCGTCGCGACCGGCACTTATATTAGTGCACTGCCCGGGTGACGTCACAGAATCCGTCGGTACTCTCGATGGCATTCATCTCTGACAAATGTACTTGCAGGCTATGCCCTTCTTCCTCCAGAGTGCTTTGACCCAATGTCCCAGAGCCATGTGCTCGCAGCCATTTTATCAATCAAAAGGCACATCTCGTTCCACCCGAAGTACCCCAAAGTTCGACTTGCGTTCCGAACACGACAGTTTCCTGAAATTCTAATCGAATTCCACTTCGAGTAGAATCAATTCGCCCATCTCTTATTATTATCTATCTATCTCTTACCCATTCATCTACCAATCTATCTATCTACTATCTTTCTATGCATCTATCTATCCCTCTATGCATCTATCTATCCCTCTATGCATCTATCTCTCTATTATCCTTCTATCTACCTCTTGCCTATCTATCTCTTTATTTATTTATTTAGTTATTTATAGACCTTGTAACACTAACGAGTCACATGACCCTGTTGAGGACAAAATGGCAAATTGGGCACTTTTGTTGCCAGCAGTTTAGACATTGATGGCTGTGTGTTGAGTTATTTTGAGCGAACACAAAATCTATTGTTATACAAGCTGTACACTGACTACTTTACTTGCATCAAAGTGTCATATCTTCAGTACTTGATCCCTATGAAAGATATTAAACATTATTTTACAAAAATGTGAGGGGTGTCTGTCTATCTTTCAATTATAGATACATACTGTACATACACACATATATACATGCAGCAAAGGAGACACTTCTAAACTATCCACTAGTTTTAAAAAACAAAATAAATTAAATAAATTAGAGTCTACATGAAGGTTAGAAATAATTGCTAGGAGTCATTGCCAGACTAATTCTAACTTGTTCACAGTTGCAAAACAAAAAAAAAAAAAAGAGTATATATAGTGAACAAATCTACAAATGGAAACTTGCAGCTGTTGATAAATTTAGAAGCCAGAAAACCTGCAGAGCATAGAGCAAAATAAGAAATGCGATGGGCGGCATTAATCAGCCTTTTATATGCACATGATGATGGTTTTCTATAAATTGTTCCGTTTTATTGTGTTCTTTGTTTGGAAAAAAAATGTTTCAATGTTTCTCTATCAATCAATTTCACTGGTGCAAAGTAAAGAGTAGTGCTTTTATGAGGTCCCCTAAATATTAGACATGCCATGGAATTTTGAGAAATCTCAAAATGTAATCTACATTAAATCTGCATATAATCTACATTGGTCAAATATACTGGGCTAATTTTTTTTAATTATATATAGTATCAGGTCGAGCTTTATTTTCTGGACTTTACAGCTACCAAATTCCTCTTGTTGTAGGGATGAAGATATGTTAGACAATTTTGTCTACCTTTAGCCACCACTAGAGGGAACTTGTGATCTTAGTGCATACTGACTCTATGATCACAATACAATTGTTTGTAGTAAACTCCGAAGCTCTCCCAGTGGCTCTGTCTATGCAGAGGATTTTGCGCCCTGTGACTGAAAAACTAAGCTCCGATCATGACAAACATACCTAGAAATTAATCAGCACATAATGTTTCACCTAAAAAAATATACATCTAACTGCATGCCTAGGCATAAAAGAGTAGGAGGGATATGACCAAACAACAACAGAGAACAGACAGAGAAGCTGTATATGTATTTTTTTATCTGTCATCAAAACTGTTTTTAGTAGGCACCTAGTCTCCACTTCATTTGTGAGCATTCTCCTTGTTGGGTAAGTACAAGGTTTACAATATAATACAGGCTGTTACCCAGACTCAGTACTGTATGTAAACAGTAATGCCACCAGCAGATAGAGAGTGCAGCTCTATACTGTAGTATAATACAGGATGTTACTCAGACTGAGTACAAGATAAGCGATTATCTTTTAACATATGTATACAGCAATGGCAACAGCAGGATAATGGGTGAAGCTCTGGAGTATTCCAGTTTCAGCCACCAGGAGAAATCCCTTCGTGGTGCTGTGCTGTGTTCCTTGTGGACTGAGTTTGGAGTGCTCTCAGCTTGGAGAGAAAACCATTTGTCTCCCAAGACCTTCTCTCTCATCCCAGCCCAAATTCTGTTTTGGAGCCGGAAGGGGAAAGTGAGAAATCCAAAATGGGGGTGAGCTATGACCCCGTTTGGTAAAACAGAGATGGAGCAGATGAAGCACTGGCTGAGCAACTAGACAGGGACCTTAGTCCAACAGCAAACAGTGGGAGAGGTGGTCTGGCTTTAGATAGTAAGATCAGAGGCCAGTGTTTGTACTATGGTGCCTAATGATCACAAGTGGAGTTCGTTCTGGGGGTCCACCCTACAGCTTCTGTAGTTTGCCTCCCTGTCCCTGCCACCTGTGGGGTGCCCCTGCTCAGTTTTGCATCCACTGATAAAGATGACATCCTCACACCAGCCTGTAATCAAGATGGGGCTCTGGAGCATTTCAGTTTCCCTCACTTTATTGCAGGTGAGCTTAATCCGCAAGGCAGCAGGTGGTGAAAATGAAAGATTATTTATTTTCCTCCAAAATAATATATTTTATATAAATAAAAATATACAAATAACTATAAGAAAATATTCTATGTATAAAACCTGTAAACAATGGTCATATGGCAACCAAATACTACCTTTATATGAGGGGCAAATATTATCACTGTACTGTTAACAGTCAAAAGGCCAATATTATCAATAATACTACCAAAACCAAAGACCAAATATTAACACCACATCATGACCACATGACACCACCATGTAATGACTGAATAAGACCCCCATTCTGTTACTAAATAAAACCTATTACATTATGACCAATATTACCACCATACAGTGCCTATATAGTGGAAGATATTGGTTGTATTCAGGTACTCTACACAGATAAAAGTGATTACCGTGTAGTTACATCAAGTGACTCACAGGTGGCATCTTCTCATGATGGGAGTTTCTCACTTTCCAATTTCTTGTCAATCCGGTCCAGACCGCCATGACAACTTTTTCCAGCCACAACTTGTCCCTGCAGAATTTGCCACATATATTTTAGAATCCTCACTTTTTCGGCACCTCCTCATTATGTCACCTAGCTGCCGCCACCTTAAAATGATGTTATTGTGCCACTCTCCGGCCTGATCCTGCTGCTGCTGTTGCTGCCGCCACCTCCACACTGTGTAATTGTGCCAATCTGTGGCCTACTCATGCTGCTGCCACCTCCACAATCTGTCATTGTGCCACTCTGTGGCCTACTCATGCTGCTTCCACCTCCACAATCTGTCATTGTGCCACTCTGTGGCCTACTCATGCTGCTGCCACCTCCACAATCTGTCATTGTGCCACTCTGTGGCCTACTCATGCTGCTGCCACCTCCACAACCTGTCATTGTGCAAACCTGTGGCCTACTCATGCTGCTGCCAACTGACCACACTCTCTCACTCGAAAACCCTGACGTTTCCTAATGCTTTTTCCACCCTCTACCACTCTATGAAATTGACACTATGTTTGGTTTTCCCCTTCTATTAATCTGTCAGAAGGAATGAAAAGGACAAACACAACCGATTATGTCTTCGGAGAAGCCGCAAGGCCAGTATGACATGGTCCTTTGTTTGTATCAGGATTTTCTGATGATTAGGTAGCTGAAAGCAGAAGTGGATACAAAACACAGAAGACATGCAAATATTCCATTTACTTGTTAGCTCTTTTTTGGATCAACTCCTGTTTCTTTTTGGCTTTAGCAATACTGATGGATTATTGACCGAAAGCGGACACTGACGGATCAAAGGAAGGGCAAAATGATCAGTGACATCACCGTAAAATTACATCCGACACCCTCTCCACTGTTTCGGGGGGTGGGGGGGGAAGGGGCGGTACATGTATCAGCGTTTAACAGAATCACCGCTATAAGGGAAAAAATTAACTCTTTGCCACACCTAGCAATATCCCCACCGACTTAACTGGATGGATTTGAGGTGTGTGTATGGGAGACATACACACACTGGATTTGACTCAGAGTTTTCCACAATAAGTGAAATAAATAACTGTTTGCCACAGATCGCAATATCCCAAAATAAAAAATGCTTGTTTAGGAAAAGGCGTGTAAATGACACACACCTGTGTATTTGAAAGGTACTTCACCCCAGTATCTCTAAAGTCGGAAGTATTTTGCACAGGGTGCAATCTACAGCAGCTACATAGAGATGCTTGTGCATACAAAACACAGTAACAAGTGGCAGAATTTAACATGGCTGCCCTATTTATAGGGCTGTGACATCACAGAAGCTGGCTGGCTGCTGATTGGCTGCCTGTCTGCACATGTCATTGAGGGCGTTTCTTTCTTCCTCCCATAGTTCTTTGCCCATATCACTCCATGTGCTCGCGGCCATTTTAGATCCGTTACCACAAATCGCCATGAACTTTTTTTCCCCAGAAATTCTAAACGAATTCCACTACATTAGAATCGATTTGCTCATCTCTAGTTTCAACTTTCAAATTTTATTAGGATTCCCTTGGGGCTTAGCCCAGCACCTTGTTAGTTTTTTCATCCTTGCCTTTCAGTAGCCAATTGAAAGGCAAGAATTTCTATGAAACAAGTTGTGTGTCTTAATGATCTAATTTAATATACCATAGAAATTTCTGGGAACCCCCCCAAAAAATTTTCTTTAGAGGTTAGGGAAATGAGAAAAAAGCACAATTGCGCCATTGTTTTCTGAGTTTAATTTTTATGACATTTATCACACTGTGGTGTAACTGATACAGTACGTTATCTTCATGATTATGGTGATAAATTTATATAGTTTTCGTTATGTTTTAATACTTTTAATAAAATATTAAGTATGTATAAAAGTCTCATAGCACTTTATAAATGTTTCCCGTTGTAAAACACATTTATGTGCCAAAAAGTGGTGCAAGAAGTGTCTGTACCAAAATTTTTCTCAGCCTTGCCACTATGAAATTGGTATGGATAAGCCTGACACTTTTTTGCCACATTTTGTCGAGCCACATTCATAAATGTGTCTAATATTATGAATCGCAACATGCCCTCTACAATTTGGGCACATACAAAATTATTGAGGGTGTTGGATGTGCGGCAGTTTTGGCGAAAGACCTTTTAAAAATATGTTGGACAGGGGCAATGACAGTCTTTATGGATGCAAATCACACCAGAAAACTATCGCAGCCGCATTCATACATGTCACCCTTTATGTCTAATTACCTTAGTGGTTAGGTTCTACACAAGGAATGCAGGTTGTATAGTTTTATATTGGAAAATTCTTACACTAGATAAGGTGGTTAGAAACATTCTTAATGATCTGGTAAAGTTGTGTTCTTTGATTCATGAGGTTGGCTGGGGGTAGAGCCCCACTTTTTTGGAGAATGTTTTTTTTTAACCTCTTAAGCCGTACGCCTGAAAAGTAGTTAATGACCAGAACATTTTTTTAGTTTTTGCCTGCTTGCGTTTCGACAGTTGTAACTTTTTCATTTTTTTCAATGACGTGGTTGTCTGAGGCCTCGTTTTATTCGATACAAGTTGAACTTTATGGGGGAATAGTTTAAGTTCACCTATAAATAATTGCAGACATTTTTTTAAATTTGTTAACATTTTTTTTACACCATTCACATTTCACAAAAAGTAACCTGTTAGATTAATTCTACAGGTTATTATGGTCATGTGGATACCTAATATGTGTAGCTTTTTTGTGTGTGTAATGTATGCACAATTATTTTTTATTAAATATTTATTTTTATTATTTATTTTGTTTTATTTATTTTTTTACACTTTTTATGTTTTTTACTTTTTTTTAAATCCCATGAAGGGAGAAATGTTACTTTTTTTTTTTTTTACACTTAGTAATGTATTAGTAAATTCATATATGCTAATACATTTTTAATCTGTGTCAGTCTGACACAGACAGTGATCAGGGCAGCTCACAGTCTGCTCTGATCGCTGGCTTGTTACACAGACAGCCCTGGGTCTACTCTGGATCCCCAGGGCTGACTGTGCAGCTGTTTCCCGGGCTCTGTCGCTTCACCGGGTGTCCCAATCACCTGACAAAGCAGGGAAACCCTTTGATTGCGCTGCGGTGATAAACTGCAGCAATCAAAAGGTTAAAGCACCAGGGAGCAGAGGTTTCCCCTGCTCCCCGGCGCTTGCAGCAGCTGTTTCTCGGAACAGGGCTGTGTAGTACGCCCGGAACCGCAAACTTGCATGTTTTGGTTAATTCACTATGTTATGGAATCATTGGATGTTGGCACGGAAAATATTGTTGGTTCAGTATATTTGATACCCTGTTTCCCTGAAAATAAGACGTAGTACATTTTTTTTAATGCATTTCAGAGATTAAATCACTACAGTAAATTAATACATGTTGATTTTTTGTTCAACAATAAATGTGAATTCTTGTTCATGGAAAAATAAGAAATCCCCTAAAAATAAGTGTTAGCTCATCTTTAGGAGCAAAAATTAATATGACACTGTCTTATTTATGGGGAAACAGGGTATATGATTTAGCTTTCTGTGCAATGTATTAATGTAACGGTCTGGAGGTGGATCCACTGGACCACCGCAGGCGATGGCGTAAGCCCACACCAGGGAGTGGAATCTAAGTAGGTCCCGGTATTCACCAGAGCCCGCAGCAAAGCGGGATGGTCTTGCTGCGACGGGAGTCTACCAGGTCCCTTCCACTGGTGGGGCTTGCCTGAGGTGGTGGCCAAGGGTAGGCGAGGTACGGAATCGTCAGGCAGGCTCGTAATCGGGGACAGGCAGGAGGTCAGGTCAGGTGGCTCTGGTTCGTAACGTAGAAAGGCAGAAGGTCAAGGTTGGCGGCAAGGTTCGTGGTTGGTAAACGTAGGCTCGAGGTTCGGTACACGGATAGGCACACTAGACAATACTGGAAAGGCTTTCTCCAACAGGAATACACCAAGGATCCGGCGAGGGCCGCCAGGAAGAGGCCGGACTTAAATAGGAGCAGTGCCCTGCAAAGACCAATTACCGGCGCACTGCCCCTTTAAATTTCAAACTGCCGGCGCGCGCCCTAGGGGCGGAGCCATGCGCCGGGAGACGGAGACAGGCTGAGCAGGAGCGTGGTCGGGTAAGTGAACGCCGGCGGGGACGGGGTGGTGAGCGGACCCCGAACCCGACGTGCGGGACGGGGCTCCGCTGGGAGCAGGAGCACGGACGCGCCTGCGACCTGGGACAGTGGTCGCAGGGGCGTCCGTGACAATTAAATTGTTTTTCTTTTGTTTTAGAGGAAAATGCAACCACCAGTGCAGGGGGATTTGGTTACTTACAGTATATAATTATGCAGTTTAGTGAGAGAGTACATGTTTTCATGATTATTGTTATTATAAAGGAAAAAGATAGATAAAAAGGTGAAAGATAGAAGTGAAAAAGAAAGGAATGGAAACGTGCCTGTAGATATTGTTTATACATTATGTTTATATAAATTTAGGATTAGCCTGGTGTTTTCATGTTTCATGGTTTATAACTTCCATTTCATTATGTTGTTTTATGTGTATCTGGTTATCTAAAACACTTCTACAGAAATTAGATCAATAAAAACATGATAATTATTTGAAGCTATTAATTGAGAAGACAACCCCTCAGCGCTCCCTCCCCATCCTTTTTGGCATTACTCGATATCCTGCCATCTTAAGGTCAAGTATTGGCAGTTTTTCACTTATGCTTTATGGTGTATATATATGCACTAGCACATTATATTTAATATACTTAACATAATACTAATTTTCTTGCTGCCATTGTCTACTACTTCTGGAGATGTATATGTTTTCTATTGGAATGGATTTGTGCACTCTTTCCTTTAATGCTATGTTCTATCATTATTATTTTATTGGTCAATAATATTTGATTATTTTAAAGAGGTTTTGTGATAGGTAAGTATCTGGTTCTGCGTTTTGTTGCATTATGATTTATGATTTCAGTTATTTCTTGAATTATTTATTTCTGTTATTTATTGTTGTATTTTAAAAATTTAATACAGGCTGTAACTTAGGAGAAGTACAAGATAAATCATGTCATGTATGTTCACCATGGCTTCACCAGCAGAACAGTGAGCTGTATGCAGCTCAGCAGCGTACAGGCAGTATCAGTACCAAACATAGGCATAGAGTCTTTTAGAAAATGCTATTTATTTAACATATATAGACATTTACAACACCATGCACGGCTACTTCATTATACAGATGTACCTTTATAGCAAGAGTTGTAAGGCTATGTTCACACGGCGTAATTGCGGCACATACAGTACGGCCGCAATTACGCCGGGTGCTGTGGGAGTCTCTCTAATATGCACGTACTCCGGTGGCGCAGGGGGCCGGCAACGAGAACTATGGATTACCGTAATTTAAGCGTGCACCTCGCCCGTGTTAGATCGTAAATACGCGGCGAAATGCGCGCTGAGATTAGCCCATGTGAACATACCCTTACAGTATAGGCAGTATCAGTACACCTTCAATAATTTAATGTATTTGCACAGTTGCTACAGCAACAGAATAGTGAGTGCAGCTCTGGAGTATAATATATGCTGCATCTAAGGTTCAGTAAAATATGTGTAAAGTCAGGAGGAGCATTTTACATCATTATGTGCTTTATGGTCTTTTTCCCAGGATACACACTATTGAGGTGGCCTGGCATCTTATGAGTTGCTTTAAGTATGCTGTCTAGATCTCCAGTGATCGCCTAGGCTTGTTGCAGGCTGATCTACAGCTTGTTTAGAGACTATTCCATCCTAGACAGTCTGGATGAGGATTAGTCCCTGTCCTTCCCCCTACTCTACCCCCTTTGTCTATGTCTTTCAATAAAGCATTGGGCCTGCGAGCTCCCCTCCTTTTTCCCTCTTTCCCATTTCCCTTCATAGGTCTGTACTTTATTGCTCATAATGCTTGATGTGTGCAGGTCGGTTAGTGTAGCATGTTATGTGATGTTTACCGTAGGTTAGCCTATGTTTTATGTCTTTTTGCATGCTGTGTATAACAAATGTGTGCTGTGTCACATGGTTATTGTAGGCGTGTTTTTGATGACTGATTGTGAATAAATATTTTCAATCAAAAATGTGTAATGTCATGCATTTACAAAATTACTTATTATGTAGATTAAAGGGGTTTTTCCATGATCTAATGTTGACCTGGGATCCTCCAAAATGGGTATTTAATCACTTTTCTAAATATATGTCATTAAAAAAAGGGAAGCCTGTGAGATCTACAGCCTTCCTTACATGCCCTTAGTTTCCTGACAGTTTACATTAGACAGGACCAGGAGCTGATCTGGCCTTACTTGCGTTGTTTGAACTTCTTAACTGATGGCAAGGAACATGAATGAGCTTTGAAGGGACTGGGGAGAAAAGATCCTGTGTCTTTTGTATAGAGAATCCATTGGTTGTAATGTATTATCCGAGTAAACATGCAGATGCTCCCTGGATCCCTGCTCAGCCCTCCCTTCTGCATCAGTTTGTGAACAAATGAAAGAATGCTGCCTACTCAGATCTTATCTTTTCTCCAGTGCACAATACAGTTATCCCCTGTGGATTAGCCAAACAATGTTTACTCAACTACAGAGACTGAATATCAGGAGCGTACATGGGAGGTGGTGCAATGACATCACAAAGAGGTACTTTTTTTTTAAACACAGAAACACAACGCCCATTTTTTCAAGCCTCAAGAGGGGAGTATCAGCCTGTTAGGTGAGGAACTTACTTCTTGGCAAAACCCTTTAATTTTAAATGTAAAATAGCAACAAAGTTGAACATTAAACGAAAGGTTCCCATGATGGTCCTTTTCATAGATCATCAATGTTTCCCCTTTGAAGAGAGAAAATGGCTGCTTCATGTCATGGCCTATCATTCATTTTCATTTACATTACAGTACAGTATTCAGAACCATCTGCTTTACAAGGGGATAATCACAAATTGGTGCATGACAAATGGCTTAATTAGATGTTTATAAACGTATGTTTTTAAGTCTTTTGGACTGCTAATTAAGTCGAATAATCTAGGAAAAGAGAACACTAAGCACTATTTAAAGAAAAAATAAGGTTCTTACAACAATTATGTTGTACTTTAATGCATGTTTTTTCTGCATTGTATCCCATTGACTATTTAACCTCATTAGCTGTTATTAAATATTAGCTGGATGCCTGGGAAATTGTATAAGTTATTGTAAAAAGCACAATGTTTGCTCTTAATTACAGTTAATCGCACTAACAATATAAACAGTGAATGAGTAGAATAGTCTTATGTATGTGATTTTAAAGAAACCAGGACAGAGTTTTCACAATCGTATAAAGGCAGATTTAACTCAGCCACAATATTTAGGAAAAGCTGTTAAAAGGAGTAAATGGAACTGTAATGTGCTGAGGACCTATCCACTCAGTTGAAGTCCTTCTTGGCACTGCTACAGGAAATTCTGTAGTCTAAAATGTGCTGTTAAGCATTAGAAAAAGCTGCTGCAGGGAATAAATGGGACTACAATGTACTGAACTCAACAGCATCAAAGGTCTGCTGCAGGAAATTCTTCAGTTTAAAATGTGCTGCCAAGTGTCAGAAAGAGCTGCTGCAGGGGAAAATGGAGACTAATGTGCTGCTGAGTGTTATGAAGAAGCACTGCAAAAAGTTAATCAGATTAATGTGCTGAGAAAAGCTATTGCAAAGAATAAATACTGCCATAATACCCCAAGGCATCAGGAAAAGCAGGAATAATCAGGACTAGTGAACTGTGCAACATCTGCTGCAGGGAATAATGGAGGTTAAAATGTGCCGTTAAGCATTAGGAAAAGCTGCTGCAGGGAATAAATGGGACTGTAATGTGCTATGGACCTTTCCACCCAATTGAACTCCATTGTCAAAGATCTGCTACGGGATATATTGAGTCTATAATGTCCTGCCAAACCTTAGGAAGAACTGCTGCAGGGAATGATGGAGATTAATATACTGCTGGACATTAGGAAGAACAACTGCAGAAAGTTAATCAGATTAATGTGCTGAGAAGAATCCAGAAAAGCTACTGCAAAGAATAGATAATATCATAATATATTAAGAGGCATCAGGAAAAGCAGGTTCAGGGAATACATAAGACTATAGTGTACTGTGAGGCATTACTAACATCCGCTGCAGGGAACAATGGATGTTATATTGTGCTGTGAAGCATTAGGAAACGCTGCTGCAGGGAATAGATGGGACTGTAATGTCCTAATGACCTTTCCACCCAACTGAACTCTATTGTCAAAGGTCTGCTACAGGAAATTATTGTCTATAATGTGCTGTTAAGTAGTGTTGAGCGATTACGTTGGCTATCGACATCGGGCGATAGTCGATAGTCGGCCACCATCGATAAGGTTTTTCGATAGTGAGCAGTCGATTATGAGCGATGACCATTAAAGTCTATGGGAGAGCAACAACACCTTCATTCTTACACCCAAACAGGGCTGGAGAAGCTGGAATTAACAGCCACAACAGTCAAATGGATACCTGCTACATCTTAGGCACAACACTTAGGCTATAAAAGCCACAGAAAAAAAGTCACACACCATTCACTATCCCTGTCTTGTACCACAGCATGACCCTTAAACCTGCATCACCCACAAATTAAAAAGTGCCAGAAGGCAGTATGATTTGAACCATCATTTTACTTGAACTGGACATTGAATATCCCTGTCCTGGAACACAGCATGAGCCCCAAACCTGCATGACCCCACATTTAAAAGTGCCGGAAAAAGGAGTCTTTCAACCACTATTTTAGTTTCACTGGACATTGACTATCCCTGTCCTGGGCCACAGCATGAGCCCCAAACCTGCATGACCCCAGAAGTGCCGGAAAAAGGAGTCTTTCAACCACCATTTTAGTTTCACTGGACATTGACTATCCCTGTCCTGGGCCACAGCATGAGCCCCAAACCTGCATGACCCCAGATTAAAAAGTGCCGGAAAAAGGAGTCTTTCAACCACCATTTTAGTTGAACTGGACATTGACTATACCTGTCCTGGACCGCAGTATGACCATTAAACCTGTCTGACCCCAGATTAAAAAGTGCCCGGGAAAAGGAGTCTTTGAACCACCATTTTAGTTTCACTGGACACTAACTGTATCTGTCCTGTACCGCAGAATGACCATTAAACCTGTCTGACAACCAGATTAAAAAGTGCCGGAAAAAAGAGTCTTTCAACCACCATTTTAGTTTCACTGGACATTGTAAAAATTTTTCCGGGACCGCAGTTTTGGCCTTTAAAACCTGTTTTGACAACCAGATTAAAAAGTCCCGGGAAAAAAAAGAGTTTCAACCCCATTTTAGTTGAACGGACATTGAAAAACCCTGTCCTGGCCCGCAGCATGACCCTTAAACCTGTCTGCCCCACGTTTAAAAAGTCCCGGAAAAAAGGAGTCTTTCAACCCCGTTTAGTTGAACTGGCATTGACTATCCTGCCCTGGCCCGCAGTATGACCATTAAAAAGTCTGACCCCCAATTAAAAAATCCAGAAAAAGGATTTTAAACCCACCATTTTAGTTGAACTGGACTATACTGCCCCTTCCCCGGGGGCCCACAGTATGACCTTTAAACCCTGTCTGACCCCCCCATTTTAAAAAAGTGCGGAAAAAGGGCTTTCAACCACCATTTAGTTGAACTGGCTTGACTATACCTGTCCTGTGCCCAGCATCCCAGAGCCGGGAGTTCAGTGGGTGCGGTTAGACCCCGGCTGGCGTCTGTCATCTTTTAACAGCGGGTTAAAAATGCCTGTGAGCGCAACGAAAAATGTCGTGTGAAGCGAGTGCGGAAGCGGAAGTGTGAGAACCCCAGCCTTCCTCATACACTAAAGACCTGGGTAGCGCTTGCCCCCCTTTTTAGTCGGCCCAAATTGAGCTTCACTTGGAAAATATGGGGGTTAACGCTCCTGTTACCCGGTGCCCTTTTTTTTGGCTTCTTTTCTCATTTTATCAACTTGGGGGAAATTGTTTGTACTTTGTTCTCGTCCGTGCCCATACTCCATTTTCTCTGAATAACCTACATCTGGTCAATTTTTCCCTTTTATCCCTTGTACAATTAAGGGAAAATTTTTTTTCCAGCTTTTTTGTACATGCAATTTTTTAGTGTTTTTTCTGGGAAAAACACATTTTTAAAAATAGGATGGAATCCCACCAGTTTTTGTTTCTCTTTTTTTAAATTTTTATTAAATGGGTTGCTAATACGGGATTGATAGCTATTTTTAAAGATTTTGCAAAAACAAGTCATTTTGCAATATTATCCTTTAACAGTGCCCTCCCTATTCCTGTTTTGAAGCACCATCACCCTTGACCCCCTCTGACATTGTGAAGAACAAATGTCTGTTAGAAACAAAAAATTTTTTATAATAGGACCTATAGTTAAAGCTGCATTTAAAAGAAAAATGCCCCCCAAAAAATTAAAAGCAGACCCTTGAGCCACTTTGGACATTTTGAAAACAAAATGTCTTTTAGAAAAAAAATTTTTTTTATAATGGACTGTAGTATTGCTGCATTTCAAGCAGCTTTCCCCAAAAAATTAAAAAAAAATTTGACTTCTCAGCCATGTTAAAAAATTTGAGGAGAAATGCCACTTAGAAGCCACATTTCTGTTCCAAAGGACCAGATTATTGCTGTATCTCACAGCTACATGCCCCCAAAAAAATTATAAATATGACTTCTCAGCCACTATTAAAAAATTGTGAGGGAGAAATGCACTTAAAACCCACTTTCTGTTCCAAAGGCCATAATTATAGTGTACTCACACAACATGACCTCAAAACCATTGACAAGCGAAACTTTTAAGAAAAGTGATAAAGGGAAATCGGGTTGTCATGAAACCTTGGTGTCTTTTACTTTCCCCTCACAGAAAAACCAGCAAAATAAAAATTTTGGGGAAAAAGAGAATAAAAATTGCGTAAAAATTATCTTTTTAAAAAAAAAGTTTTAAGAGGCCATTTTTTTTGAAAAGGAATGTGAAGTAGACCGAAACTAATGGGTGCCTCGGAAATTTGGGGGCCAAACATCTCAGAGATCCAGCCTGATTCATCTTGATGAAAGTCAAACGACCCCATTATCTGGGGAAAAAAGCCGGATCGTTTGTCTGTAAAAATCCTCCGCGGCTGAAGGTCTCTCAGATATGACACTGGCTCTGGGCGGAAACACCTCTAGCGTGGCGAGCCGTGGGGCCCATTGCCATTTTGGATACCCGAATCTATCGGGTCCGGAAACATACAAAAAACATGGGTTTGTTGAGCGCAATGTCGTGCCCCAGTTTTAAAAATTTTGATCTCGGGTGTTGGATGTGTCCTGCATTCAGCGTTGGTGAGGGGGTAAACAAAGATTGCCGGGGTTCCCCATTAGGCTTTCCCAACCTTGCCTGCGCTCCCGCTACCCCTCTTGGCACTCTACGCTGTCACTCGCTGATTTTGTTCCCCCTGACTTTTGGGGGGAACGTGAAGGCAGACGAACAGATTTCCAGTTGATCAACACAAGTCCCCACCCCTGTTTTTTTACCCTCTATTTGGGGTGGGTGGAAGGAAAGGCGATTTTTAATTTTAAACCGGGGATCCAGGAGGGTGGCCCCCCCAGTAACTGTTGTTCTTTTGATTGCCTTAATGCGAGGTCAGTTGAGGAAATGGGCATCCAAGCACTCATTGAAGATGACCTTTTTTCCCCAAGCCTGGGTCGGGGGCACTAGCAAATGTTTCCCATCTTCCTCCTGCCTAAAAATTGCGCCAACCTTTTCCCAAGGGGGGGACGTCGGAAACTCGGGTCTAGGATCCCTCCCCTCCTTCCCCTCCGCTCCTCCGGCACGCTTCAACAACCCCTGCTTCCCTGAGATGATCCCCCCTGAGAGCTGATGCGCCCCCCCCCCCCCCCTTGCACTACTCTGGCCCCCAAACCACGCTAATGAAGATCGTTAATTTAAAACTGTCGGGCCTTGGGGATTTGACGGAAGAAAGGTCCGTGTCCCATCGTTCCGTTCCCCCTCGCTGGGGGGACTGTTTTTTTTTCAGATGCCCAAAACGATCGTTCCGAACTAAGACCCACAATGCTCAGCTGAAAAGGGATTGTCTGCACTGACCATTTTGGTGGCTTCTTAAAAATGGAAAGGATGGTGCAAGCTTTTTCACCTGCCCCCACTCTCGGTGGCTCAAACCCCCCCGAGGTCCGCCCGCTGTTGTGGCCCCAGTGTCACTTCGAAATGCGAATGGCATTGCGCTGCTGCCAAAAATGTGGAGCTGTGGAGGGGGAAATTTCCCCAGCGTGTTGCCACGTCAACAATGAGCGGTTGACGGGGAGGCCGAGCTGACGCCAACCCCCGGGGGAGAAGCGGGGTTTTGCAAACGGGGAAGTGCGAACTTAGCTTCGACCTTCCTCGGGGCAGGCAGTCCAGACCCGGGTAGTTTTTAGAAATTTTGGGACGAAAAGGGTTCATGCATTCCCGGCAAGGGATGTGCTCCGCCCCCAAACTTAATTTGGGCCAGCAATTTGCCGTTATCGCACACCACCTTGCCTGGCAAAAGGTTCTTGGCACCCAGCCAGCGCTCGGTCCGTTGCAGACCCGCCAAGCCCCTGACTGTGTGTGGACGGTCTCCCAAGACAGTTTAAATTTCAACACGGCCGGGGTTTTCTCTGGGCATGATGCCCCAAGGACCTTGGGGGAAAAAAACCCTGCACCATCCTGCGGTTTTGAAGAGCGTCGCCAAGTGGGGCCCCCCGCCCCCCCGGGGAAACCCCCACCAGCTCACCCATGAGCTTCACGAGTTTAGCGGCCTTTGGGCCCCGTGTTCTAGTCCATGTTCGGTGGTCAGATGGACTTTTCCGGACACAGATCAGAAAACCGCTTAAAAATTTTAGATGACACTGGGGGCCAGGGCAGGGAGCTTTTCTGGCAAAAAAATGCTGCTCGGGGATCTGGGATTGGGGCAGGGAAGGGCCCGACGTGGCAGAACCCATCTGTGTCCCCAACAAAAGGGAACATTTCAAGGCCAAAAGCTGGCAAAGCCGACTTCGGTTTTGGCTTTGGGATGGTTTGGGTTTTAAATGTTTCTTCTGCTCCCCAAAACCCGGAAAACAGAAGGCTGGTGCTAGACTGGCCGTGTACGGTGTAAAGGGTTTAAACTGGCGGAAGGAGAAGAAGTAGGTGGGTCTTGGTGGTGCTGGTGGTCTCGGGCCGGTGGGGCTGAAACGGGGGTGATCCCTGATCGACTTGAGGGACAGGGCAGGAGGAACGCTTGGTGGTGGCGGAGGAGGCGGAGAAGAGGGTTTTTGCAGTGGTTGGAGGCCCGGGTCGGTTGGCCTTTTTTTTGGCCCAAGGTGTTGTCCATTTCAATCATGCATTCCTGCATGGGACTGACAGTTGGTGGTGGTTAACCCCTAAGGTTCTTGCCCCCTACTTACATTTACGGCAAAAGGGGGCATATGACTCGCTGGGTGAATCAGAGGGTTGGTTTAAAGAAGGGCCCAGGTTGGAGGTCCGGACCTTTTTGACGGGGAAAAAGGGGGGGGCCCCGGGGTTTCGCTGACCGTGGCTGGCGGAATCATATCAGCGGTTCTGCGACCCCCTCCCTTTTTTTAGGCGGAAACCCGTCGACACTACCCATCGTCTTCCCCCTCTTCCAGTGAAGAAGGCTGCAAGCAAATTCTGCTGAAAAGACCACGTTGGATCCGCAATGCCGTCATCATCTCATCAACACATGGGGTTGGTCGTCCTGACATTCTATCCCCGGAGCTGGGGCTACAACAAAAGGACTGCAAAGGGGTTGCCCCCCCCGGGATTTTTGTGATGACCGGCTTCCTTTTCCTCCCCGAGGTCAGTAACTTGGCGTTCAGAGCAGAGAAAATCATCCTCTTTGGCCTCTTGATCTTTTAACATGCCCTTTTGACCCCCACCGCATTTTTGTAACAAAAGGTCTTCAGAAAAAAAGATTTTTCCACATTGGGGGGGTAACGAGTTAATTGGGCGTTCATGTTGGAGGAGTGGTGTGTGATGAGACATTTTTTGGCGTGACTGTGAGGACAGGGGTAAAAACTGCTGGGGGCGGTTTTATTAACCAAAGAAGGACAGATTGGCGACCCCTTTCGTTACTGAGATTACAGGGCCCTACCCACGATGACAGGCCTGACGGTCCTTTAAAATGGGGAACCCTGGATGCTGTTGTCACCACACTGGGGGACACCCCTTCTCTCGTACCTCCCACCTCCATGTCCCACCCCCCCTCTTTTTCTCGTTACCACCTGAATTGCTCCATGTTCAGAAAAATACAAATTTGAGAAGGTATGGGAAAAGGGTTTTTAAAAGCTCTTTTAAAAACGGCAAATCACAGCTATTTCAAATTTCCCCCAAAACAAAACAAAAATTTTGTATTCAAAAAAAAACTGCAAAATAGATTATCAACAAAGCTGGCCTGCCCAAAGTGAAAAAACACTATCAAATGTATTCGGAAAAAAGGTATTTTTTTGGCACCTACAATTACCTGTGGGGATAAAAAAAATTTCAGTATTCACTTTAAGTGAAGGTGCCCAATGAACAAAGCTGTAGTGCACCAAAATCAAAAAAAAAACGTTTTTTGTAAAGTATTCGGATAAAAAAAGGGATTTTTTGGCACCTATCAATTCACCTGTGGTAACTACCAATTGCTGGATTCAAATTTAACTGCAAGCTGGCTCTACAACAAAACTGGAATGGGCAAAAAATGCAAAAAAAAAACGTATCTGTAATGTATTGGAATAAAAGGTATTTTTGGCACCTATCAATTCACCTGTGGGACTACAAAAATTCTTATTCAAATTTAAATGAAAGTAATCCAAAAAACAAAGTGGCCTGGCCAAAATGAAAAAAAACGTATCTGAAAAGTTTCAGATAATAAAAAGGGATTTTTTGGACCCATCAAATTTCCCCGTGGTGACTAAAAAATTGCAGATTCACATTTAAGGCAAGGTGCCCCAAGAACAAAAGCGTATGCACCAAAATCAAAAAAAAGTATCTTAATGTACAGATAAAAAAGTTATTTTTTGGCACCTTCATTCACTGTGGTACTAACAATTGTATTCAAATTTAACTGCAAGGTTTGGGTCTATCAACAAATCGGATGGGAAAAGTGCAAAAACACTATCTGTAATGTATTGGATAATAAAGGTATTTTTGGCACCTATCAATTCCTGTGGTGACTACAAAATTTTGTATTAAAATTTTTCTGCAAAATAGATTATCAACAAAATGGCCTGCGCCCAAATGAAAAAACACTATTAAATGTTTTTGGATATAAAAGGTATTTTTTTTGGGACCTATCAATTCACCCGTGGTGACTAAAATATTGCAGTATTCAATTAAGTGCAAGGGCCTCAATGAACAAAGCTGTAGTGCACCAAAATAAAAAACACGTTTTCTTTTAATGTATTGGATAATAAAAGGTAATTTTTTTGGCACCTATCAATAAAAACCTGTGGTACTACAAATTTTTGGATTCAAAAATTTTAAATGCAAGGTGGGGTCTATCAACAAATTGGTCTGGGAAAATGCAAAAAAACTCGGGGGAAAAACTGTATTATTCGGATAATAAAAAATATTTTTTTTGGGACCCTTTAATTCACCTTGGTGACTACAAAATTGCTGTATTCAAAAATTTTAAATGCAAATAGATCTATCAACAAAGTGGGCCCCGCCCAAAATGAAAAAAAAAAAAAATACTGAAATGTTTCGGATAATAAAAGGTATTTTTGGCACTTTAATTCACCCGTGGTGACTAAAAAATTGAGTTTTCCATTTAAGTGCCCGGGCCTCAATGAACAAAGGGGAGTAGTGCGCCAAAGTAAAAAAACACGTATCTGAAAAATTTATTCGGGTTTTACAAAGTATTTTTTGGGGGACCCATTAAAAATGTTGCTACTTTCTGGATTCTAATTTAAGTTACAAGGTGGATATATTTAACAAGGTGGAATGGGCAAAAATTGAAAATAACAACTATTTTAAAATGTATACTGATAATAAAAGTGGATTTTTGCCACCTAAAAAAAAAAGAGAAACCTTTTTTGGGCCCGTTATAGAAAATGGATCCCTTTAAGTTAAAAGGTTTTCCCAAAAAAATCAGGAAATATTTTTCAATAAAGAAAAAAAATGTTAAAAAATAAAAACTTTGCAAAAAGTCCCCACAAATAATCTTGGTGAACTTTATCCCGTTTTTCCTTTATAGAGCTTGTCTTTTGTTTTTTTAAACAAAGATATTTTTGGCATTTCAATTCATGTGGTGACTATAAAAATTGCTGGATTCAAATTTAAGTGAAGGGGATATATCAAAAAAAGTGGGGTGGGGAAAATTGAAAATGAACCCCTATTGAAATTATAGATAAAAAAAGTGGAGTTTTTTCATCTAACAAGGAAACCTGCAGTTACTAGAAAAAGTGGTATCCAATAAGTTCAGGCTGCCCAATACCAAGAAATATTTCAATGAAAAATGTTAATAATAAAGCTATTGCGTGCAATGTCTACCTAAATCTTGGGGAATTTATCCCTATTCTTTTTGACTTTTTTTGTGTTCGCCCGCGGGGGGCCCCCCCCCCGGTCCCCCCCCCCCGGATTTTCGCAGTAATTTCTCCTTTAAAATTTTCTACCCAACTATTTAAAAAACTTCCAATCTTAATCTAACTAATTTTAAGGTCCAGCTAATGTAGAGGTTTCTCTGTGAAGAAATATAAAAATTTCGCTGACTTTTGGGCACAAGCAGAGGCCGTCCCTTTTGTCTGAGCGCTGAAGAACTTTAGGCTGAACAGGAAAGCTTTCTATGTAAAAAGAGGGATGTGATTTTTCAGCCAATCGCAAACCCTACACATCCCCGTCATGACGTGGCACAACATCTACCCTCTCTATTTTGTAATTGATTTGTGGGCCCCCAAATTTCAGGAAACGCCCGGAAAAAAGGGGCCCACTTAAAGATATGCGTTTTAACCCCCAAAAAAAAGCCCAAAGACAAAAAAACCGATCACCAAAAAAAAATGTGCCGATTTCAAAATTTGTCGTAAAACGTCACATACTGTTAAGCATCAGGACAAATTCTGCATGGGGGTGGGGGGGATGAATGTGTGTGAGATTAGGAAATATCCCTGCAGAGAATTAAATTGAGATACTGTGTGTTAAAAATAAGAAAAGCTACTGCAAAGAATAAATTATGCTATAATTATTTTTATAAGGATCAGTAAAAAAAATTTTTTTTGGGTTATAATGTGCTGTTGATAACAGGAAAAGCTGCTGCAGGGAATAGATGGGACTGTTATGTGCTGGGAATCTTTCCACCAAATTTAACTCCATTATCAAACTACTACTAGAGGAAATTCCAGAGTCTATTCTGACAAGCATCATGACCCAGAGGCAGTGCCGACTTGAGTCAGCCCGAATTAACCAACCAACCCCCACCCCCTTACCCTTGAGTCCCCAATAACAACACGACAATGGCTTTTGGATTAAATGGCCACAGCGGCCGTTTTATGAACAAAAATACAATAACAGTAATAAATAACCTTCCTTTTTTATAACATTTGAATTAACATACCCCCAAACAACATTCAACCCATAAATACACCATGAACTATCCACACCATTGGGGCTGCATGTCCTTGGAGCCACCCCCCACGGTCTGGCGACCCATTCACCTTTTGTAATTACCCTCAGCCGTTACCCCCAGCTCGAGGGCACCAAGCGGCCACCCCGGGCGACTGCTACCACACGTGGCTCTCAGGAGGCCACGCCTGAAAGAGCCCCACTGTCGCCAGACCAACCACATGTTCCATCATATGATTAGGGAGCCATAGAGGGCTTGGACTCCGACCACCATCTGCTAGCTCCAACGACTCCCAACGCCAATCGGTCACCATGACAAAAAACACCACCGCCGCTGCGCCAAAAAACACCAAGCCAAAAACCACACAAACCTAATAATTAGGGAGGGAGGGTGGGAGTTTGAGCCGTCTGGAAGAGATGCAGCTGAGGATGATGGGTACTAATGTGCTGCTGGGTATTAGGCCGGGTTCACATGGCGTATAGTGGTGCATACAGTGCACACCGCTATATACCTGCTGTTTTCAAAGTACGTGATATTGCAGGGAGTAAATGGGACTAAAATGACGAGAAGCATTTGGAAGATTGGATCTAGATTGGTTGAAGCTTACTGGCCTTTTGACCCAATTGAACTTTATTGGCCAATGTCTGCTTCAGTAAATCATTGAGTCTATAATGTGCTGCTGGGAGTCAGGAAGAGTAGCCAAGGCCTGAGCATTATGAAGAACTATTCCAATGAATTAATGAGAAGCAGCAAGAAAATCTGCTGCAAGGCAAAAGTGATACTATAATGTGCTGAAAAGCATGAGAAAGAGCTGCTGCAGGAAATAAATGAGACTATAATGTGTTAAAGGACAACAGGAGGAGCTGCTGCAGGAAATAAATGGGAGTATAATATACTAAAGGACAACATGAGGAGCTGCTGCAGGAAATAAATGGGACTATAATGTTCTAAAGGACAACAGGAGGAGCTGCTGTAGGGAAAACAATTCCTAAATTGATATTTATGTTTAAACTTGGGTGAACTTTCTCTTTAAATTTACAGAAATGCAACTTTTTTTTATTTTTTTATTTCCCATAGTTTGTCAGTTAGAGTCCACTATGCTAAATAATAATAACATCCAGCTCTATTGTCACTAAGTAGAGATATATTAACATAAATTTTACTGGTTCAGAATTAACGTGAGTGCTTTTTAATTAACTTGCTTAATTAGAACAGAATGTAGTAAATGGCAGGCTGGCTGCATTCATTTGATTTACCAGTAAACATGCAATATATGGTTTTATTCCTTACAGTGAACACAAAACTGGGTATTACATATGTTATATAAGGAATATGTTCTTTATACTTTGGTGATAGTGATGCACACACATTATCTTCTATTTTTTAATTGAAAAGGGTACCTAATGAGGAGTGGGAGGGCATGTTTCAGTAACTTGCTTTTGATGTTTTTGTATTGGTGTTGAACTGTTGATATGAAGCTCAATGTTATAGCTTCCAAGTCAAGTGAAGTCATGCAATCACGTCAGTAATGTCAGGGATTTAAAGTGTAGGTTCAAATAATCTACAAAGATTACATTACTTCTCTTGATCCTGAGCTAAAGCTTGCATATATAGTGGTCCCTCAACATACAAAATTAATTGATTCCGGGATGACCAATGTATGTTAAATCTATATCTCTATGGAAGACCGGTAATTGGTTCCAAAGCTCCAAAGTTTCAACCCAATGTAATGCAAAATGAAGATTAAAGAAAATGGAGCAGATAACTAATACAGATAAAGCAAGTCCTTAAAATATTTCCCCTGAAAACAAAGGAAAAGGGAGCTGTTTTAAACTAGAAACATTTTTATTCAATTTTACTTGAAAAAAAAAAGGGGAAAAAATCACCTGGTGCCCAAAAGGATCTGCCTCCCTCCCAGGAAAAATGAATAAAAAAATAAAAAGAGGCAAACAGGGAAATTTAGTACCAAAACCCCTACTGGGGAAAAAGGCACACAACAAACCCCAATCACTGGCTTTAAATTTTCCCCAAAACTGGGGATACCGTTTGCAAATAAAAATGTTCATGATATAATGAGCTGGATCTTCTAACAATCACATCAGTAGTAGATCAGCAGCGTCTGTGGCATTTTAATGGTGGGGTGGGTTTAAGAAAAAAAAAAGGGCCCCCGGGAAAAAGCATTAAAAATGGGTGAAAAAATTTCGGGAACTGGACTTTTAAAAAGATCAGTGGTATACCCAAGGGGATTTCCCAAGGGTTTAAAATTTAACATTTAGGGCGAGGGGAAAAAATTTTTCACCCCCCCCCCCGGGAAAAAATTATGTCAACAGTTCCCCCACATTGCAAACCCCCAAAAAACCAAAACCAAAATATACAAAAAGCTTCCCCCAATGGCTACGTATAAAAACCCACTAAAAAATTTTTCCCTTTCAAATTTCCAAATAACATTGCTTTCAAAAAACCAGAATCCCGACCAATAAAAACCCACATAAACACCAAAACACATTACAACCCAAGGGGGACAATAAACCAAAACCCCACCATGGGCCACAAATCCCCACCAAAAAGGGAAACCGGAAAAAAATACCCAAACTACCCAATTAAATGAGTATAAACTAATTTTTAAACTCCAAAACCCAAAATTAAACCAAGGGATACCATTTACAATACCCTGGGATTAAACCCCCGCTTTTAAAAACAGGCTCTGAAAAAACATAAAAAATATTACAGTAAAGTTTATCTAGGGGACTCCCCAAAGGGGACAATTTGAAGAGTTGTTCTCTTTCCCCCTTTTCTTTCTTCTTTTCCATCTGTCCCCCGACCCATGACGACTAAAACCCCCCGACTCTTCCCCTGTAAAAATTTAAAAAAACAAATATTTTTAAGACTCCTCAATTTTAAACAACACCCTTTTCCTACCAATTCCTACCCCAAAACAAACTCCCCCTCTATAGCACCTCAAATGGAAACCATTAATAAAGCCCCCGTAGCCAAAATCAGTAACCCCCATAAACAAATGAAAAAGAGAGCCCCCCCCGAACGCCAGTTTTAATGCCCCCCTTTGCCAGTAATGCCCCCTTTTAACCAGGGGAAGAACCCCCCGTACCAAATGATTCCCCCCCTTTCCAGTACGTACCCCCTGTACCATACAAGCCCCCCTGTAGCCAAATGATGCCCCCCCTTTAGCCATATATTCCCCCTTTTCCAATAAATGCCCCCCCTTTAGCCCAAAAAGGGTTCCCCCCTGGAAAACCAGTAGATGCCTTTCCCCGTAGCCAGTTGATGCCCCTGTGCCAGTGATGCCCCCCGTAGCCAGTGATGCCCCCTGTAGCAATTAGATGCCCCCCGTAGCCCCGTGATGCCCCCTGTTTGCCATGATGCCCCCCTGTAGCCAAAAATTTCCCCCTGTTGCCAGTTTATTACCCCTTTTTAGCCATTTAAATTTCCCCCTGTACCATGAAAATTTCCCCCCCGTACCAGTATTGCCCCCCCCCCGTTTTCCAGTGATGCCCCCCCCCTTTTTTGCCATTTATGCCCCCCTGTAGCCATATTTTGCCCCCTGAAAACCCGTAAAGCCCCCCCTGTACCAGTGATTTCCCCCTGTAAACCAGTAGATGCCCCCCCTGTAGCCCCGTGATGCCCCCCTTTTTCCCCGGGATTCCCCCTGTATCCCCGTGAAAAACCCCCCCCGTAGCAATTAATGGCCCCCTGGTTAAACCAGTGAAAGCCCCCCCGCCCCCGTAAGGGTGGCCCCCCGGTTTTCCAGTTTATGACCCCTTGAGCCCCGTGAATTTCCCCCCTGTAGCCATTTATTGGGCCCCCCCAGCCAAAATATGCCCCCCCCCCTGTAAACCAGTGAAGCCCCCCCCCCTTTTAAAACCAGTGATGCCCCCTCTGTAGCCAGTTTGGGCCCCCCCTGTAGCCATTTTAAAGCCCCCCGTAGCCAAATTTTTTGCCCCCTGTACCAGCGAAAGCCCCCCCCCTTAGCCCAGTTTATGCCCCCCTTTTACCCCTTATTACCCATGTTAAAACCCCGGGGGATCCCCCCCGTTTCCAGGGAAAGCCCCCCGGTACCCCTTAAAATGGGCCCCCGTAAACCAGTGAAGCCCCCTCTGTAGCCAGGGGGATCCCCCTTAAAGGGCCCTTGATGCCCCCTTTAGCCAGTGACCCCCCCTGTATCCCCGTGATTTCCCCCCCCTGTAAGCCAGTGATGCCCCCCCTGTAGCCAGTTATGCCCCCTGTAGCCAGTGATGCCCCTGTAGCCAGTGATGCCCCCCTGTATCCAGTGATGCCTCCCCTGTATCCAGTGATGCCCCCCCTGTAGCCATTTTATGCCCCCTGTAGCCAGTGATGCCCCCCCTGTAGCCAGTAATGCCCCTTTTAAGCCAGTAGATGCCCCCCTGTAACTAATTATAAAAATAACAAAAGAGTATTTCACCTTGGTCCTCGTGGCCCGGCCCGGAGCTGCTGAGCGGTGTAAGCAGTGTGACGTCATCACGCTGCTTACACTGCACGCAGCTCCCAGAGATCTCCTCGGCGGCAGAGCTGCCGCCGAGGGGACCCAGCGTCACAGGGGGCGAGGTGAAAGCTGTGCGTCCCCTGTGACGCTGATACAGGGGAGGAGTCAGGACGCGAATGATCCGTCTCACCTCCTCCCTGTGACAACAGCTGCTGCTGGCTCTGCGCGACTGTTATAAAACAGCCGCGCAGAGCCCGGGGCTATCCTCCGGGCGGGCAAGGTGAGCGGTCGCGGCGCCCCCATCGGGTGAGCGGAGCCTCGGCGCCCCGGGCGATCGCCCCCCCCCCCCCCCCCCAGGAACGGCCCTGTGTATACCTCTATCTTTATTTCAGAGTTGCAATCACTATTCTGCTGTTGGAATCATTATCTACATACAACCTGTATTATGCTTAAAAAGCACAATTACCTATTTACTGGTGGAGTCTCTGTATTCATAAATTATTTCACTTATACTGAGTTTCAGCTCTTATTATACTCCAGAACTGCACTCACTATTCTGCTGGGGAAGTCACTGTGTACCTAGATTAAAATGATTATTTTGTAGTTTTTTGATTTAAATCTTGTTTTATACTCCACAGCTTACTATATTCGCTAGTGTAGTCACTGTGTACATGCATAACTTTATTTATCTTGCACCGATCCTGAATTAAGCATTATTATACTCCAAAACTGTACTCACCATCCTGCTGGTGGAGTCACTGTGTTAAATATAATTTGATAAATTAACATTCACTATGTAGCAAAAAGTTAATAAACACATTCACATTCTAACAAGCATCCATTTCTAAAGTTGGTTAGAGGGCTGGTGCCTAGATATTTCAGCATTCCAAATGTGCACACCTCAGTTGACAGAACGCCCTCATGAGTTTGAAAGGTTTTTGTGTGGAGCCCAAAGGGGGCTGACCAAAAGGAAAACCTTGCCAAAGGCGAAAAAATGTGGGCCATTTTCGGGAAAAGGGGTTTCCCCTTAAACTTACACCACTAAAAAAATAAATGTAAGTATTGGTATTTTTTTTGTTTATGAAAACGCTATGTTTAAATAAAGAATGAAAATAAATCTCCAGATTTTTTTTTTATAAGAAGTTATAATATAAGTTTAATTTTATAATTTAAAAGGCCCAAAATATAAATAATTCTTCTGATGAACCTAGTTCAGTGTTTTTTTTAGGATATTTTAGGATATTTTAAAGTACCTCAAGTTCTCAGTATCATTATACACAAAAAATATTTTTTTCCACCCTGGTACTCATTACATTAATCCGAAAATGCCCTTCATTACATCCTATATTATGCTCCAGAGTTTCCTCATTTTTGGGGGTTTAAATTACGTGTACATATTTTAAACAATTGTACCAATGGGAGATGGATTCTTTAGACCCCTGCAAGTGCAAGTCAGGGAGCAGAGTCTAAGTAGCCTCCCGATTTTCATCAGACCCTGCAGCAAGGTGAGTTGAGTTTGCTGCCGTGGAAGACCACCTGGTTGTTACCCAACATGACTAGATTGCGTGGTGGCCGGGCTGCAGAATGGTACAGAATCGATAGACCGTAGTTGTGGACAGGTAGAGAGGTCAAGATAGCCGGCAGGCAATGAGGTCAGGAAATGATGGCAAGAAGGTCTAGTACACGGAAGATCAGGATAATGTTACACTCTGGAATCTCAGGGAAACACCAATGATCTGACAGGGAGTGGAGGAACAGGTGGCCAGATATTGGGTCAGCGCCTGGCAATTGGACAAATACCGGTATGTTGGACCTTTATATTGCACAAAACCGGTACGTGTGCGCCCTAGGGAGTGGGATGCAGGAGCAGGGAGAGGTAAGTAAGAGATACCTGGGACCAGAATGTGTCTGTGGACCGACGAGGGGACCGCACCACATTCCATGACAGTAGAGTAGCCTGGATACCCATTATTATGTTTTCTTCTAGTATGAGTTTTTATGGATCTCTGTTGTGTTGAGCTACTAAAAAACTACTTGCACTCAGCAGAAGAATCCTGATGTTTAGTGCCCATATATGAAGTGGCGAGTCTACCTTGTCATAGTGTGTATGTTTTAATAACTAATTAAAAATTATGATGTATGGAGAAATCCTTTTTTTTTGTTGGTTGTGGGATATTTCAACATTTTGAAAAAATGTTGTTCCTTATTTAAGTATAGTAAATGTTATAAAATAAATAAAGAACACAAAAGTTAGTTGCTTAGTAAATCCCCTGTATTTTAACACTTACGCTCTATTGGTGCCTGCTGGTCTTTCTTTACATTTCCTTTAGCGATGACCTGACCTACATCCATGCAACCACCGCTGCCAGTCACTGGTTCAGTTGGCACATTCTGTACATGCTAGCTCCACTGCTGAAGCAGTGAGATTATTTCAGACTCATCTTGTCAAAAAGTAGACCTTCTTTTGAAAGCATACAGTGGATGAGTGCGTCACCTAGCAAAATATGCAGTAAATAAATCCCTTCTGTGCATCTGAATATATTAACAGCCCAGTTATCTGAGCTTTGAGGCGACATTGTTCATTGTGATATGTAGTATCCACATTATCTACTCTGTGTATTATGGAGGCAGACAATGTATCTGTCCAGAGAGAACAATATTCTATCAGCCTCATTGGATGCACACAGCACAGAACTCTATGTTCATGGTGATAACATAATACAGCAGCAGTTTCCATGGTTCCACATTAACGATTGTTACTGTAACATCAAAGTAATCTGCATTGCAAATAGTGCGCTGTCTGTCTGATTGAGGGAATTCGGATTTAGGAGAGGGGGCCTTGTTAAGGACACTTATTAGAGTGAAGAGCAGCTACAAAGAGAACTCAGTCTCTCCATGTATTACAATTTCAATGGATACTGCATAATTCTTCATCTTTACAGAGGTGGCGCTACAGAAAAAAAAAGCTTGCTGCTTGCTTCCATTGCATACTGAGGCCAATGAGCAAGGCACCAATTTTATCAAGGAACCCTACTTTTAAAAGAGGAACTGTCCAAAACTGACAATCCCTTTAACCAATTTTCTGACCAGGCTAACTTTCATGTTTTTTCAGTATATGGAGATTTGAACATTATAACTTTTTCTTGCCTTTGGTTGTTTCATATATTTTTCTTTCTATAGTACATAAGGGTTTATTTTTATGTCATTTTTACATTAGTTTTTGTTAAATATCTGTTTTTCCACTTTTTTTATTTTTATTATTTTTTTATTAGCAAATAAGTTTTGTCATTTTGTCAAGAGGGCATTTTTACAATTTTTTTGCGCTAATTTCCCCTGTAACTGGCACTGATATATTAGTGACAGCTATAGGGGAAGTACAAGCCCTGTACTGACTGTAGAGCCGATCTAGGTTTAAGAGCCAGCAGCATCTGCAGGTACACGACCCCAACGATTACATAGCTACTGGGGATGCGAGCAGAACAAATTACAGGGTTGTTCCCATCTCACATTTTGATGGTATAGCGATAGGATATGCCATCAAATTGTGATAGATGTGGGTTGGCTTTACCTGTCAGCTCTTAGAAATCCCATAAAACAGAATGGAGAGTTGAGAGCAAGTGCGACCAATTCTCTGTTCTTTATAGAGACTTTCTGGGGTCGATTTCTAGAAATAGTTACAGGTCCCAAAGGTGGAACTCACACCTATCACACTTTGATTTTATACCTATCAATAGGCCATCAAAGTGCAAGATGGGACAACCCTTTTAAGGCTTCTGATGGAGCTGCATTTACAGCGCTCATTGAGCGCCATGTATTCTGTGATCAGAAAATCTGGGATGGTAATAAACAATCCCTGCTTTCTCACTGAGGATTCCGGCTGTTGCTGACAGCCAGCTTTCCACTTCTAGAGCTGTAAACTCTGCAAGGATGTTCCAGAACTTCCTTGCAGACTTAGGCCGTGTTTATACGGTACAGGACAAATACCGGTTGAAAATCCTGACCGATATTTGCTCTGTTTCTGGCACGCAGGGGGGCAGCTTTTCACCACTGTTTGCGGTTTCAAGCCCTCCCCCTTCGCACCGACATATTCATGTTCCACCCGAAAACTGAGTGGAAGAATAAACATATTCAATGTTTTTTGGACCGCCGGCGGTCTCAAAAACCATCCGACGGAAAATCCCTAGAGTGGGGACCGCTGCACGGATTTTCCGTTAAGGTCCATGTTAATGTTTGACATCGGTTTACAGATGGCTTTCAAAACCGAAAACCGTCTGTGGAACCGGCTGAAAAACCTGACCGTGGAGACATGCCCTTAAAGCTAAACCGTCCGGACATATAGAATCAATGGGCGGTTGGCAAGTAGTTTAAGGGGTATTCTCACCACGATGTTTAGCTGTTCTGATCTTGCTTCCTTTCTGAGTTAGAGCAGAACTTTTCTCCTGCTTTCCTAGGTTACTGACCATCTCTCTCTGGTCTCAATGCTCCAGCTGCTTTGGTCAGAATCGTGACTTCACTTACTGCTGTTTCTTATTATGAGCACAGCAACTTGTTTATCTGCATTTCTGAAAAACTTCAACCCTTTAGAGCCCTCTAGCCTACTTCCTTGCTGTCTATACCCTTCTGTTAGCATTGTCCAACACTCAGCTAGGAATAGCAGAGCTGATATGTAAGTCACTGCTGCCTGAACAGGAAGTAAGAGCTGGAAGCTATCTGTGAAGAGCAGACTATGGGAAACAACCAGATAAGAACCCCCCTTTAAAGTTAACTGTGAATCCAGCATTTCTTGTACCATCCTATTTAAAGTAAAGCTCTAACTTTGATCATTGGTTTTCTTGATAACTGATAAATCTGCATTATTTATTTTGCAGCTTTTTAAATCTTTTTCTTTTCTTGTTGTTATGTGGAAACTAGAAAGAAGAAGGTCAACTGCTTTTGACATATCTTATTACATATAACAAAGAAATGGTTTCCTAAAATGTGGATGCTACTAGTAAGTCAACATTTTATTAGGAATTATTTACTTATATACAATGCCCACATGCAATGGTCTTTACTGGGTCATTTTATATTGAAACCACACTCACCATACAATGTCACAGTCACTGCTGATGTACAACATGTGCGGCTGGCTGGAAAGTCCAGACAAGCAGCATGGCCATTTCACTGGTAAAACCCCAGAATTACTGATTGATTACTTGATTTTTACAGATTAATATATTACTACCTGTCTGGTACTCATGTTTCCCAGTACTGGGATAAGCTGCTCCTTTGGACACCATGTGGGGGCAGCATCTTTTTTTCTGGTCTACTGTTTTATGTACAGTACCCTACAGAAATGTAGTGTCCATATCATAAAAAGTGATTTACTACTTCCACCAGATTTTCTGACTTTCATATAAGCACTAGCTTTATCTTAATTAGTCTGCTTATTATTTTTATCTTTATTGTTTCTTAATTTGGGTTGACAATTTGGGGGCTCCAGACCAAATGCAAATTTTTATAGTCTCGGGAAGCAATATTTTCTACTTACATGGTTAAACTGGAACCAATTAATATTATTACTTGAGCGTGCACTGTACATATTTTTTTTCTAAAGTGTGGTGTCTTAAAAAATTGGAACTAGCATGATTGGACGCATCTCATTGACCTTTCCGCCCAATTGAACTCCACCGGCCAGTTCATATATCATATTGATGTGGAATATTTCACATCCCTTGCATGAGAATGAATCATATTACGGGGATAATGAACCATTTAATAATGCATAGTGTGTTGATTTATCAGTTGCTTCTACAAAGGCCAATGTAGAAGTATAAAGTGAGAAGACATCAGGGCTTGTGATCCGGTTTGTTTTTACCGGTGACCGCAGTGTCAATCATAATGCTATTAAAGTTAGCAACCTACAACTGACATTAAAGCAGACTTTTTATTATATTTTGTTTCTGCAGAAATTAGAAGAACATGTGAAAATATAAAACTGAACTATATCTTATTGGGTTAAAAGTGGCATTTTCCAGTAACATTTACTTGCTTTTCCTTGTATTTCTTACAAAATTATACAAAGTAAAACAGTAAACAGCAGAAAAAGAGGAAAAGGGAAAAAAAGGAAGGGTTTTTTGCAGTGCGTTTTATTTCCCCAGTCCCTGCGGGTTAAAATTGCATTAAAAGGGTTTTCTCACCATGCTGTTTCACTGAGACACAAGCAGCTTTAAACTCCCTCTGCCTTTGTCATGCTGTGGGTGGTTTTTTAAAACCCCTGATAACCCATTTTTGTTTCTCTGTAATAGCAAAGACATTAAAAAAGACATAAGTGCAGGTTTTAAAATCTGGGGTTAAACAAACCCTACAAGTGCTCGGGAAAACCAATCGAGGAAAGCTTTTTTTTTCCAGGCAGTAAAAAAAATTTAAAAGCGGGAGCTTTTGGGGGGTTTACTAGGGGGCAACAGGGGAGCCGCTTTTATTGTTTGGGACATTTTTCAAAAAATTTGGGAAACAATGATTTTTACCCCCCAAAACGGGCCCTTGTCCATGTTTAAACCGGGATGCCACTCCCTCCTCTCTGTCTTATCAGGAAGAGGGGAAAATGTTTGGCAAAAAGAAAAATTTAAGGGGCACATACAAACTTTTTAAATCTCATGACGAGGTAAAAATAAAAAAGTCAAATTTGTAGGGGGGGGAAAAAATTATTTATTTACTGTTCCGAACATATTGGGAACTAATCTTTATAATGAGAAACTCCCTTTACGTAAATAGGGAAAGGGAAAATTTCCTTTTGGCTCGAGCAAACTAAAAAGAATCCCTACTGAGCACCGTCATATAGAGCAAATGTTCTTATAAAGACTATCAGGTTGAAGTGGCTCCGGCGGGCCTTTTTTATATATTTTTGTGGAACATTTCTTTATAAAAACATTAAATTTTAAACTGAAATATACTTTAAAAATTGCCCTTAAGGTGTCTTGGGTCACTTTGTAATTGAAATACTGTGTGCAGGCCCGGCTGATAAGTGTGAGGGGCAGTGAGAGAGGAGGGGAGAGCAGGGTGCTGCAGACATTATTCTGTGATTAGCAGCGATTTTGCACAAATCACAGCACAACTACAAGTGTTTAACCCTTCCCCTGCCTGTACTGAGGTATAATTACCCTTGGATAGGCCCTTTTTTTACATAACTTTGATGTCACACAGGTTAAAGGTATAATTAAAACTACACTGTAAAAACACCACAAAAAAAGGTTTAAAGAGCCTTTTTAAATAATAAGAGGGGGACAAATCCGGTTCTCTGAGAACAGGAGCATGGATGTCAGTGAGGGGCCACAGCAGGAGTGTTTATGTAAATTTATGTCCCAGCAGTTATAGGTGAGGGGGGAGGGGGGAAACATATATTGCATGTTTTTGGGTGAAGTGCGGGGAGGGGAGAGCTGGCTGTCAGAACTAGATCAGTTCTGCAGTCAATGCGGTGGATCTATGTCCTGTAACTACGGCAAATATATCAGCTACAGGGTAAATCAGTAATAAAAAATAAGTTTGAAAAATGCACAAAAAGGTTTTTTTCTGAACTTAGTTTTGTGGTCCGTAGAAATTTGTTTAAAAGGGACAATCCACCCTCTGTTCACCTTTTTCAAGCAGTCAATTTACAGGAGGCACTTTATAAGCAGGAGAAATTGCGTAATAAATTTTCCCAAAGGATACCTTTAATGAAAAAAAGGAAAACAGTATGTTAATGGGGCCTTATTTGGAAATGTCTCTTTGCAAAAATCCTGCGTTTTCCCCTGCAGCCAGGGAATGTGGGCTCAGGGAAAAAAAAATGATGTGCACCACCCCCCTCAAAACAGTAAAAGTTCCCCTACTATTTTCCCACAATTCCACAAAGGGTTCCCCTGTAAATGCTCCCCAGTTCCCAAATAAATTTTAAAACCAAATTCTCCTATTCATAAATGGAACAACTTCGGGGGGTGAGACATTTGAATTAACCAAATAACCACATTTTTCACCTTGTGCTAAGGGCCACCCTAATGTATGTAGATTGCTTTTCTATCACAGTCACCTTCCTGGAGGGGGGACCCGGGTAGCAAATACCCTTTCGGAAAAATAAGTTTTAAAAACCCATCCCCCTACTTTCTAAGTAAATATATTTCTGAAGGTGCTATTGAAATGAAATTCTCACCAGATGTCGGTAATAAACCCCCCAAATTTCCACACAGGATAAAAAAATGATTTTCCTTTAAAATTTAAATGTAATAATGAGAAATGGGCATAGGGAAAAAATATTTAACCCCTTACTGAAATTTTTTTTTAATTTTCATTACAAAAACCTTTGGGTTGGGGGATGGAAAATTCAAGATGCCTCCTTTTTATGGAGAAAAGGGAAAAAAAATCGCTTGGGATTTTTCAGGTGGGATTTTGGCCCATTTTTTCCCCACAAACACTCTTCAAAACCTGAAAATTCCTGGGATCCCTTTTATGAGCTTTAGTTTCCCTTTCCCTAGTTTTTTTATGGATTCGCCCCAGGTGATTTTAGCAGCTTTATTTTTTTCTCTTAAACCAATTTAGAGTTTCCTTGGCGTGTGTTTTGGGATCATTTTTGGTTGAAATTTTCCCCCCGGGGTTTCCCGTTCATAATCTTGGTAAATGACCCGAAGGGTTTTTATCAAAAAATGTCTCCCCGGGAATTTGTCCGTTCTCTTTTTCCTTTTACGTACATAAGGTTTGCCTGGGGGATGTTTTGTTGAAAAAAACCCCCACACCATGATGTTCCCAAACTCCAAAATTATTATAGGTATGGTGTTTTTTTTTGGGGTGATATGCAGATCTTTTTGGGCCCCCAAAAATTTTTGGGGGTATTATGGCACATGGTTCATCTGACCCAGATTATATTTTCCCCCGTATCCCCAGGCTTGTCTAAATATTGTTGAGAAATTTAAATGTGATTTAAACCCGGGTTTTTGTTTCCTTTTGCTGGTGAGGCACAAAAAAGGCCCATAGGGTTTTTTTGAATTATTATTTTTTTCTTTTTTAAAAAAAATTGTGCCTGTGATTCCAGGTTTCCTGTAGTCTTTACAGATGTTCCCTTTGGGTCTTGGAAAAAATCTTTAATACTTCTTTTTACTCCCCTGTTTGAAAAAAATTTTTGGCCGGTTTTTGGGGAAATAATGTTTTTTCCCCTTCCAGTTATGGCCCCAAAAAGTGCTCAATGGAGCCCTTTTGTAGTTTGAAATTTTTTTCTGTAAAACAATGCCATCGTATGTTTTGCAACAAAGGTTGCAAAGGTTTTTGAGGAAAAGGGGGCACTGGGTTTTTACCCATAAAGAGATGTTTTTGTGTAGCACCTTAGTAATGAGACACCCTTTTTAGGCTATCAGTTTTAAAACCCGCTGATATTATTTTTTATAAGTGGCAGGTTTTCTTTCTAATTATTCGCTGGTGTCCTTTACTTTCTATGGATTTTTGCACCTCTCTTTCTTCATGTGTTCAATATTTTTCAATGTTTCAATTATATTTTTCCTGTTAGGACAGAGAGGGTTACTTTCAGCCCTTGCCTCATATGGAGCAGGTCAAGATCCTTGATGCACCCCTGAGTGGATGATATGATACCCCCCCCCTTTAGAGAGAAAGGGGTAGTGGCCAAAAATAAGCAAGGGAAAGTGGACCCCCGAAAAAAGCAAGTTTTTGCAAAAAAAAAATCAGTTTTTTCAATGGGTGCCTTTTAAGAACTACTGATTGAAAATCGAAAGGGGGGCCCCGTTAAATTTTTTTTTACTGCCCCAATTTCAGTGTTATTTTCCCTTTAGTAGGGTTTATCTTTTCTAGCCCGGCTGCCTTTGGTTTTTACAAATCCAAAATTTAGTTTAAAACCGTTTGTGAGGAAATGGGAAACTCAGAAAAAAGGGAAACAGGGCAAGCATCAGCTGTATGAACCAAGAAGAAGAATGAATAGTGGATTACTGGAGAAGAGCTGGCTAACCTGGCCATCAGTGTATGGAAGTAGGATGACTGGAGAGGAGAACAGGAAAAAAAGCAAAGCGGGCCCAAAGACTGAAAATTTGCTTTAAATTTCAACCCCAGTAACTACATAACAAAAATGTGGGCCCTGTACTTAAAAAGTAATAAATGATGTTCAAAAAAATTAAAAAAATTATTAAAGGGCATGGTTTTGTTATCGGGAAAAAGCAAGCGTTTTTTTTTTTTTTTAGAAAATGGACTTTAAAGTTTAAAAAAAGGGGATGGGGAAATTTTTTATGTTTTTAATTTAATTTTGTCCCCTATGTGAGCAAAAATACAATTGTGAAAAAGGTGTGTTTGTATTAAGTCTGTCATAATGGAGAGGGAGTGGGAGTTTTTTTGAAGTTTGGTTTGTCAGTGAAATTACCTTAAAACTACCCAGGAGGGAGAAACATCTGATCCTCGGGATGCTCATACATAACAGGGAAAACCCTTAGCTCCCCCGCCCAGGTTAATTGTTATGTTGTTCTCCCTGGGAAAAGAAAGGGTTTATTAAAAATTTAACCCGAATCGCAATTTTGGAAAGGCAGTCCCCCCTTTGAGTCGTTTTTTCCCCTGCCCGGGGAAATGTCCTGGTGGCACGCTCAACGTCCCGCTTTCCTCTTTAAAGAGTGGGGGTTCTAGGCCCAGCCCTGCTGGACCTGACCATTGCTGGTTTCCTTTAAAAGATGGGGTTTCAGGCCAGAACAGCTTTTTTAGGCCCCTAGACCTGCTTAATGTATGCTGTTAGGGCAATCGGGTCATAATATTTTTGGGAAAGACACTATGAGGGGGCACGGTAAGGAGGCCCCTGGGGGCATTTAAAAACAAGGGGATAGACACTATTTTGGGGGTCAGGGGGCAAACCCGGGTTTATGTACAGGGGGGAAATACACCCCATGAGGGGGACATGGAGACGGGGTTTTACAGTGTGAGTTTATGCCTGTAGATAACAGTGGGGATGCCCGAGTCAGGATGGAGACCTTCATCTTTGTTCCTGAGGGTCCTGTACAGTCATAAAAGAGAAAGAACCAACATGTGATCATTGGCTGGAGATCTACTCCCGAGCTCAGATCATTGGCAAAAATCCCTAAATAACTTGCTGCTGTGTCCTGTGTTTGGGGTCAAAGTGTATTAGGGGGTCACAGTATGTTAAGGGTAACAGCATATTTTTGGTTTCAGTACCTGAGGTGGTTGCAGTATAGTTGGGTTTGCCACATAACACAGTGTGTCCACAGTACATTTGGGGTCACAAAATATTTGGGGTCACAATACCCAGGGTGGTCACAGTAGATTTGGGGTCACAGTAACACAGGTTTAAGTTAGACTAGAAGTTTTAGTTTTGGGACAACACCCAGCAAAAAAGATTTAAGGTGAGGACCATTTGGCCGCATGTTTAAAAATTTTTACCCCACTGTGCCTACACGTTTGCAAAGTTGGCTGAGCGGGGGGTTTAAAGGTTTAAAAAACATTTTAAAAAATTTTTTTTCTAAAAAGGAACAAATGGCATGGACGAAATGCTTTTAGAAGACAACTGTTTAGGTAAGGTGGATGGAAAAGTTTTTTTTTTTTTTTGGGGTATTTGTTTAGGGGCCCCCGGGCTTAATCGGCACCCCGGGCCCTCTTTCACCCCCCAAAACCTCTGGTCACCTTGGGTTTTCAAACCCGTAGGCCTCAGGCCCCACAGGAGGGCTGTGGTCTATTTTGAGTTGGCAGATAAAATGTGGCGGTTTGGGGAGGGGGATCCGGGCCCGGGCCCCCGCAAGCGATGGTAGTTTAAGGGACGCCAGGGAAAAGGGAAATTTTGTGTCCCCCGGGTTTTTACCAGGGGCCCGCCGCAAAGGCCCGGTTTGGGCTTTTCTGCGGGTGAGGTACCAGGTCGTCCCCCCCCTTACGTGACTTTTTGGGGGAGGGCCCGGGGGGTGGGAGCGTGGTTTCAGGGAAACGTTGTCCCAGAATCGTAGTCCCTGGGGGAGGCAGAAAAGGGGGGGGCCCGGCGGCAATTGGGTTCCCGGTTGGGTGGGGGGACAAAGGGAGAAAGGGCAGGGCAGGCGGCAGAGGTTCGGAGTGGGGGGAAAAATTAGCGAGAAAAAATTTGGTTTCCGGTTTAAACGGGGAAAACACTTTAAAAAGGGGGAAAAGCTTTTCTCTATGGCCGGGCAAAGAGGGCAAACAGGGAAAATGACGTGGGTTTCAAAACTTATATTGGAAAAGGGGCCCCGGGAATTACCCCAAATTTGGGTTTGCGTCCTTTAAATGTACCCGGGGGCCCGGGGCGGGGGCGCGCGCCCGGGGGCGGCATGCGTTTTCCCGGGCCCGGGAAGGGGGGCGAGGCCGGTGGGGGGCGAGGCCAGGTGGTGGATTGGGAAGGGGGGCCGCACGGCCCCGGCCCCGGGCCCTTTGGGCCGCGGGCCCCCCCCCCCGTTTTACCTGGGGACCCCCTAAAAATTTGGGGAAAAAAACCCGGGTGCGAAGCCGGGGGTCCGAAGGGGTTTCAACCCCCGGTTGGCCCCCCCCCCCCCCCTTAGGCCCCCACCCTTTTTGGCTTTTCAGGAATTGAGGGTGAGATCCCGATTTTAGGTGTTAATTTTAGGGGTCCCCGGATCCCCTCCTCGGGTCGAAGCCCCCAATCCAGAGGAAGAAAACGTCTCTCTCTGAGTTTTTATAGCTAAAATGGTCCTTTACCTCGAAGTGCAGGGATTCGGCTTTCTGGGGAAAAAAGGGGTTTACTTTCTTCCGGGGAAGGGAAACCGGTTTTAAAAAAAACCAGGGGGCTTCCCTTTAAAGGAAGGAAGGGGTTAACCTTTTTAAAAAGCGGGTTTTGGATCCGGAGGGGGTGGAGGGAGACAAAGCTTTTTATGTCACCGGGTTCAACTGCCCAAAAAACCTTGGAAAAGGGGCCGGGGGGGAAGTGGGGGCCCAATTTTTTAAAATTTGGGGGCCTTCAGGCGCGATATCTTGGCAGAGCCCAAAACTTGGGGCCCCCGGGAGAAAAAATTTGGGGGAGGGCTTTCCTTTTGTCTGCCTTGAGACTTCCCTTTCAGGCAAAAGGCCCGAAAGTAGAGAAAATTGCGTCTCCCGCCAATGGCCTTGATATCTGAAAAATGGTCGGTTTACAGCGGACACATCCCAGTCAGGGGCAGGGGAGGGGGGGGTGGGGGGTTTGGGGGCCATAGACTTAAAAAAACCCCCGGGGAAGAACCCCCCGGGCAGCCCCTTTTTGGAGTTTTAACCCATGGTTTTATTAAAGGCCCTATTCCCCCGACCAACCCCCGGGGGGGCAGCTGGTCCAGTTTTTTCCTTACGTCCGGACCCCAAAGTTTTGGCCCCCGGGTTTTTCTCCCGGAAAAATTGGTTTTAAATTCTCCCCCTGCCCATTTGGGTGAGGGGTTATGCCGATAAAAAGTCCAATTTACTTGCAGACGGGAGCATTTAAAACACGCCAAAAATCCCGGGAAAAAAAATTGAACCCCCCGGCGGGAGGCAATTGTGAGAGGGTAGTCCATGGAAAAAAAAAAAAACCCGGGAAAATATGCGGAAAAAAAAAGATTAGCCAATTGTGGGGGAGACGGCAGGCCAAAAGGGAGGACGCACAAAGTGGGGGCAATTTTTTTAGAACGGTTCCCTCACGACCCCGATGGAAATGAATTCCCAGAGGAGGGGGGGGGGGGGGCGGTAGGTCTGTGCGAAGTCCATCGCTTTGTGCGTCCCAAAGGGGTTTCCGGCAAGGCAGCGGAAACAAGAGAAAAACCCCCCGGGCCTGTGGCGTTTGGGGCCTTGTTTTTTGAGCCCCAAGTGACACAGGCGAGGGGTGAAGTCCTTTTACATCCCGGTAGAGGTCGGCCACCCGTTTGTTTTCCGGGAGATTTAAAAGGGATAAAACTTCCGAGCCCCCGGGATGGCCAGCCACAAAAGGGGCTTTTGCCCCCAATCCAGAATTTCATCCTGGTTTAAAAGGGGCAAGGGAAGTTTTTTTGCCCGTAGGAATTTTTTTTTTTAGGAGTTTCCTTTCGGGGGGCCAAGTAACCAAACCCTTCGGGGGAAATGATTTGTTGTTTACACGGGTTCTTTACCGGGCCACGTCCCAGGCATGAAGAGGGCATAAACCTTGACGTTTTTTTCAGGGAGGCCGGGGGAAATTTTATTCGAAAAAAACCAAACCGAGAAAAAAAAAAAAGACCACCGGGGGTTGGGCGAGGGTTAAAACGTTGGGCCCTCTGAAAAATACAAAAAAAATTTTTGTGGGGCTGTAAAAATGTTGATTGGGTTTACGAGCCCCCTCCCGCAATGTCGCCACTCCTTAGGGTTAAATTGGGGGGCCCCCCCCAAAAGGTTTTCCCCGGTTTCCCCCCTGGACTTTGTTCGCTCGCCCGGGGGAAAAAGGGTTTTAGAGAAGAAACCCACATGTGCGAATCTTGCCTTTGGGAAAATTCTCGGTGGGGGACCGGGCCCCCCCCCCCACGGGAAAAGGCATCCAAACCCCCGGGGAGACGGGTTTCGGAATTTAAGCCCGGGCCAAGGGGCAGGAGCAGTGGAGAAGGGGCCCTCTTTAGATCCAAAAAACGCCCTTTTTAGCCTCCGGGGGCCAAATTCGGGTTCGCATTCTTCCTTTGCAAGGGCCCGATAGGGGGCCACCCGGTGGAGGGAAATGGGAAAAAAATTGCCCCGGTAATAAATTTTTCGAAGCCCCGGAAGCGCCCGTATGCCTGAAGACCGACAGGACGGGCCATTTTTGACCGCAGAGAGTTTTGCCCGGGGCCATCTTTTTGGCCTTCAAACCGAAAACTATGTAGCCCCCGGAAAGGTAGGTGATCCGATGTAATTAAAAAATTTCTCCAAACTTGGCGTACGTCGGTTGCTGCGCAGACGGTTTCAGAAAACCCGGGTACTTGGACCCGGTGGTCTTAGATTTTAAGGGGAAAAAAATTTTAGGAAAGTCATTTTTAGGTACACTTTTGACGCAGGTGTAAAGAGATTCCCCGGGAAAACATCGTTTTTACGAGTTTCTTGGAAAACCGCTGGAGCGTTACAGGGGCCCCAAAGGGGGATCCCCGGGGTACTCAAAATGTCCATTCGGGAAATTTAACGGGGCCCTCTTCCATCGTCCCCCTCCCGAAATTTGGGCGAGGTTATAGGCTCCCCGCAAAAAACCCAAATTGGAGAAAAACTTTTTGCCCCCCTTTAGACGGGGCAAAAAGCTCTTTAGATCAGTGGGGAGGGGTTGCGGTTCTTTACGGTGATTTATTTTGGGCCCCTGTAGTCTATACACGGACGGGGGGGGGAAACCCTCCTTCTTCTGCTACGAAAAAAAAACCCGGTCTGGCTGGGGAGGAGGAAATTACGAATGAATCCTTTCTGCAGGTTCTCCCCAATGTTGGGCCCACTTTGGGTGAGTCTCTGGCACGGACAGGGGGGTTTTTCCCTCCCCCGGGGTGGACCGGTTTTTTCCTTTGGGAGGGGTTTAATAGGGGCAGTGTAAAGGGCCGATTTGGGGGGTGGCAAGGGCGGGAATGGGCCCCTTTCTGGAAGGGGTTTCTTTCCCCCAAATCCTGGTATCGGCCGGAAAGGGGGGTGGAACGGTGGACAAGCGGAGGGGAGAAGTGGTAGGGGACCGGGCCCTGGGTTTCCCCCAAAAATTGGGGTTTTTGGGATTCCCGGGCCCCAAAGCAGGACTTCGCCTTTTCTTCCCTTTTGAGCGGTAGGGGCGTTTACGGTTGCAGCCAGGGAAGCCCCAAAAGGATCGCGGGGAAGCGGGGGCAGAACGTGGAACCCGAATTTTCCCTTTTTAGGCCCCCCAACGGAGTGTCAAAAGGGCCGGGTTTTTGGTTTCTGGAAAGGGGTCACGAGGGAAACTTTACCCCCCTGACCGAAGAAATAAGGGAGGGGCATTTCCGCCGGGGAAAAAAGGGATGCCCGGTACCGGGTTTTCCCAAAGAGGCCCAAAGGTTAAATTCCCGGGGGGGCCCGAGTCCAAAGGGAAAACAGGAATCCCGGGAAAGACGGGAAACCCGCATCAGTGTCAACCCCCCTGGGGGATAAACAGACGTGGAGAGGGGGGGAAAATGCACCCAGGACCCCCTCCCCCTAGGCCCCCTAGGTGTGAGCATTTCCCCGGGCGTGGGGACGTAGCGGGGACAGCCCCTTCCCCCGCGGAAATGGTCCGGGCTGGCGCAAATTTTTTTTTTTTTTTTAGGGGGGAACCCTAATTTTTTCGGTTTGGCGGGGCGGGTTCGCTCCTGCTCCCATAAATGGGGCCCGGGTCAAATTGCATGGGTTCACACCCCAGAGGGCCCTTGGGGACGCAATGGGGGTGTGGAAAACCGGGGGCCAGGTGAAACCCCGCGGGAGGGGTGCCCGAGTCTTTTTTTCCTGGCCCCCCAGCTTTCCTGCCTCTCTGCGAACCCCTTTTTATCAAACCCAGTTGCTAGCAAAGGTTAGTTTTTACCCCAGGGAGAACCGGGGGGAGGTCTCTTGCTGCCCAAAAGCAAACCTTTACCCCGGGTGGACAGGCCCTTTTTGAAAAAAAGGGGGGGCAAAAAGGGGGGGGGGGGGCGGCATATTTTACGTGAGTTTCCCAAGCCAGGGTACGGGAAAATGTACCCCCTTAGTCACCCCAAAAGGGGGGAGGGCGCCCCGACGAAGGGGGGGGGGGGGGGCCTCAAGGGGGGCCCGGGTTCCCCCGCAGAGGAAGCACGTGCCCGGGTCCTCCCAAGACGGTGGGGGAATTTTTTTGGGAAGGAAAAGGTCTGTAATCCGCGTCACGGATCATTCCTGTCCCAGAGGGGAGTCCCCCAAGCCGGGTTTTCCCGGATAGTGGATCACCACGAAGGCCACTTTAGACCTCCCCAAAGGGAAACTGATCCCCATCAGTTCTATGTGCATCGGCATGGGTAATGAAACCCCGGGCGAGTTTGGGGGATCCCGGCAAAGCTGATGGGTAAGGGGGCCAAAGCTTGGGTCCACGGTGCCAATGGACGGTGACGTAGCCGGGTCACCGACGGGGGCCGCAGGTGGGAGTTGCGGGATGGAGGAGCTGACGATCATGGAGAGAGCTGGCCCAACTGCTGTGTGTTGTGCGATTTGTGCGACTGCGGGCAACCAACGTGTAAGTCCGCGATCTTGGAGGGGCACCCTTTGGGGGGATCCATGGTGGATTAATGGGGGGGGTGGGTAGTGGATCCGCCGGACCACCCCAAGCGTGGGGAGTTAAAACCCCGCCAGGGAAAGGAATTTAAGTAGCCCCCCGGGTTTTTACCAGAGCCCCCCCGCAAAGCAGGTGGACTTGCTGTGAGTGAGGGGGCCAGGGTGCCCCCCTGACGTGACTTGCTTGCGGTGGCGGTCGAGATGCACCCTGGTACAGAATAGTAGCCCGAGAATCGTAGTCGTGGGCAGGCAGAAGGTCAGGGCAGGCGGGCAATGGTTCGTGGTCGTGGACAGGCAGAAGGTCAGGGCAGGCGGCAGAGGTTCGGAGTCGGGAAACGTAGCGAGAGGTCTGGTACACGGTAAGCAGGAATACACTTTAAGGAACACTTTCTCTGTGGCTCGGGGCAACGTAGATCCAGCAGGGAAGTGACGTGGGTGCAACTCTTATATAGGAACAGCGCCCGGTTTAATTACCAATTACGGCGCACTGTCCCTTTAAATTCACAAGGGACGAGCGCCCGCGCGCGCCAGGGGGGCGCGCCATGCGCATTCCGGCTGGCAGGGGACGAGGAGGACCGGACCGGGAGCGGGGGCCAGGTGAGTGGATGGAACGGGTGGCGCCGCGGCCGGCCGTGCGGCCCGCGCGCCCCCCGTCCACGCTGGGGACCCGTAATGGGGAACGCTGGTGCGACCGAGGTCCGAGGCCCGGACCGCGGCGCAACCCGTTACAATAGGTTTAGTGATGCCATCACGCTGTGGCATGATTATGTCACCACATCACATCGCCTGCATGGAGGGAGGCCAGAATACCTAGCTGCATGGTGGGGAAACAAAGGCAGGTGATTTTTTTTTTCTTCAGTTACTATAAAGGGGGAATCAGGGGGTGCTATATACCTAGCTACCTAATGGGACTATATATTTACTTAGCTAATTAGTGAGAGCATATATACCTACTTTATTGGGGTCTATAGGTGGCTATATATTTATTTAACTAATGGGGGCCTATATCTTTATCTAACTAATGGGGGGTCTAAATACCTATTTACTGGGGGCCTATATACCTACCTAATGTAGGGGGCCTATTTATATACTTAACTAATGGGGAACCTATAAATTTATCTACCTAATGTAGGGCCTATATATCTACCTAGCTAAATGGTGCCTACTTACCTATTTTCCAAATGGGATGCCTATATATCTACACATCTAATTGGGGTCCTATATACCTGGCCTATATATCTAGCTAATAGGTAGCCTATATACCTACAGGTAGAGCTATATCCCTACCTGCTTAATGGGGGTCTCTATATCTATTTGATGGGGGGGGGGGGATTTACCTACTTATTAAATAAGGTGGACTACCTGCTTAATTTGGATCTACCTACCTAATTACAGGCTTACCTGTCTACCTAATCCGCGTACCTAGTTAGCGATGTACCTACCTATTATATTGGGGATTTACCTACCATCTATATGGGGACACAAGACTAATACTGTGTGCACAAACAGCAGCCCCATAGCCATCTGGGGGTACTTTTACTGTTTGAGGCACAAGGGGGGTCATTATTATAATTTGGGACAATATGGGTGAGGAGTTTGTACGTGGTGGAGAACAGGTAGGGAGGTTGTAGCGGGCAACGCCACGCTCCGGCCCGCGGGCGCACCTGTGCCCTCTCCCCAGGGTTCCTGCTGGGGACGGGTAGCGCCGCTGGCTGCGGGACGATCCACGGGTGCACTCGCCCTCTGTACTCATCACTCCACGTTCCTGTTCCGTCCGCGTCCTCTGCCGGCTGGGGCGCGCACGCCCGCTCCCTAGGGCGCGCGCTCGTGCTTGTAGATGTAAAGGGCCAGCGCGCCGGTAATCGGCTAATTGCCGGGCGCTGCCCTATATATTGGTTCGGCCTACGATGCTTCCCTGCTGGATCTATGTTGCCTCGTGCCCTAAAAAAAGCGTTCTTTAAGTGTGTTCTTGCCTTGCCGTGTACCAGACCTCTTGCTACGTTTCTCGACTCCAAACCTCTGCCGCCTGCCCTGACCTTTCTGCCTGCCCACGACAGATTCTTGTCTCACGATTCTGTACCTCGCTGCACCTCGGCCGCCCCCGCAACCTGACGTGTCAGGGGTGCGACCTGGTGAATCCCGCCGCAGCAAGTCCAATCCCGCTTTGCGGGGGCCCCTGGTGAAAACCGGGACCTACTTAGACTCCGCTCCCTGGCGCGGTTGTTGCCATCGCTTGCGGTTTTCCAGTGGATCCACTACCCAGCCTTTACAGAGGTGGGGTCCCGGGAAAAAGTGAGCAGTTTAAAGATGTTTTTTTGGCAGGGGACAAGTCATGTCCAGGATAAGTCATCATAAAGATCTAGGCCAGATAGAGAAGAAATGGGAAAGAGAAAAAACCTGATCAGGGGCCCTTAACTGTGAGTTTTCCCTAAAATTAATGGAACTTTTAACCACTTATATGTCACAAAATTACTGTTACAAACTTAGTCAAAATAAAGGGGTTGGTTGAAAATAAAAATCATGGTCTGGCAGTATGATTTGATCATTGTGAAGTGGTTTTAAAGGGGTATGATGGGTTGGTAAAAAAAAGTTTTTTTTTGTAACAAATGATGGCAGTATGTATGGTGGTTTTTTGGGTGTATTATTTATTACGTTTTTTCCAGTTTTTATTTACCTTTATACAGTGTAGAAAGTATCTAGGGGGAAAAAAAATAAGTGAAAAAGAACATATGTTTTTTATCCATAGAATTTTTTTTCCCCGCATTTAAACAAGGGGGCCATGAAAAATGCCCCCCGAATTCACCCTACTGAGCAAAAAAAACCCACAAAAGGGGATAAATGCCCGGGGAATTTTTTGGGGGACTCTTTTCCCAAAGCCTCAGCATGGTGTATAGTCATCTCACAACCTAGGGAACCCGGAAGGTTTTTATTTATGCTCATAAACCCCCTTGGGGTCACTCAAAAATTTTTTTTAGAATACTACCGTAAATCTCCTGGGAGAGGGGTGGAGAAAAGAAAGGGTTCATATTAAGTTATTTGGGTTTGCCCCGTTTTAATTTCCCCTTGTTGGGGATACAGTAGGATATGGTTTTCCCTGGACTTAGAAGCCACCCCATACACATTTTGTGTTAAAATGGGTAATACTTCCAACAGTATTACCACTTCAGAGGAGGAGAAGACTGATTTCTTCTGGCGAAGCTCTTAGGATGTAACTGTCCATATATGGATAGTTATTATATCTGGACAGTTATATCAGTGGGGCTTCCCTGGAGAAGCTAATCAGGCTTCCTCTTCTGGAGTGGTGACATTGCTGACAGTGATAAGTCCACACAGCACACAAAAACGGTCTGATTTTTAGGATTTTGAAACCACTGAAAGTCATTTTTTTCAGCTCGTTTTCTGGCGCCGGTGTATTTAGGAACATGTTGCTAAGTCCGCCGACCTTTTGCGTTTTGTTGTTAGTTTCCCGTACATTCAATTGTAAGGGCCGACGCAAAAAAATGAAAACCGACCACATTTTTTGCAAAAACAATGACAAAAGCCACAATCATGCCTCAGACAAAAAGCCGTCGGCTTTCCTACGGTTTTTGTCCTACGCTGTGTATTTGAAGCCTAACTTTTTGAACAGGATCTTGATGGATGGAATAACATTCTCTGTTAACCTATTCCAGCCTTTTTTAATTTTGCAATATACTGACTTATACCAGAAAAAGACCACAACAAGTTTCCCAATGTACAAGCGAAAAAGACAGTAAAAATGTGATGAGAACTCATCCTTCAGTTGAAACAGGGAAACATACGGCAGCTCTGACATCACACCAGGGGAGCATGGAGAGAAAGAATATCAATTTACGGGAACCAGAAGAGGGAGCTGCTCTCTATCTAATAATCTTAAACTGCCTAAAGAGATATTGCAATTTTTTTTTTTAACAATTAATAGGTTTCTTCTGGATTCTTTTTGATATTGCATTGTTTTTGAAAAATGAATTCAACATTTTTAATGAGTCTTTTGCATGTCTCTAATTAGATCAATTCAAATTAAAATGTGAACTTGTTTTTAATGATTATTTATATTTGTTTTATGAGATATATTAAGAAGATTTGAAATGTGCTCTAATATATCATATATTTCTTTTTTATTCCATGAGGAAATCAACAGTTTATTGGCAGCACATTTTCTTTTGTCATGCATTAAGGACATTCAGACAGTAGAGTGCTGTTGGCTGAGGTAATAGACGTTCTGAGGCTTGTCTCTCAAGGTTATTCTAGGTGTCATTCTTCCCGTTTCATGAAGCAGACGGTAAGGTACTTTTGAAGGTGTTACCCCTGAAATCACAAATAAACTATATTTATTACTCAACTTTGAAGACAGAAAATTTCTATCCTGAGAAATTTGATTTTAATTAATATGATGTTAAACAAAAACACATGACATTCTTTCATATTTAACTATATAAAAGTATAACATTTTATATATTTTTTTCGAGAAAACCCATTTTCAGAGGAGCAGTCTTAGGTCCCTTATCAGATAGAATGGAGAGTGGCAACAAAGATCTCTAACATCTAGGACCTAGCACATATATGCTTTACATGAAGAGTCCATTCATTTTAATAGGAACAGTATAAAGCTCCATTTCTCCTGTGGTGGTGCTGCAGGAAAATTGCACATTTGCATACTTAAAGGGGTTGTCTCGCTACAAAGAATAGCTTTCAAATTGTAGGGAACACAAAATAAAGATATTTTACAAATATATTGCTTTGTTCCTCTGTTTTCCCTAAGGAGATACAAGTGAATTTATGACCTCCCTGGCTATTTCAGTTCCCTAGGTAACAGACCTGTAAACAATTCTCCCCCTGCTGTTTGTTCAATGAGATAACAGTGAGTGACTTCATCACACAGGTAGTGACAGTGTCCTGTGCTGCTCAGCAGTAAAAAGCTTGATTTATGTAAAATAAACAGAACTGTAATTAGGGCTTTTGTTATGGGGATCAGATAAGAAGTCCTGTTCTTAGTTTGAGAAGCTAATCTGATCTAATTATCATATGAAAACACAGCATGGCAGGGAGCTGTACAAGCATGGAGCTTATGCAACTGAGTCAGTCTGAACAAGGAAGTTACAGAGTATTTCATTCATGCATTCTCTGAAACTCTGAAGGGAGACAACTCCTTTAAAGGGGTTTTGCCACAATCTCATTTCATACCTCCTGCATCCAGCTCTTCAGCTCTGTGTGCTCAGAAGGGGGCGTGTGTGATTTGTTTGAATTACATATCATGTGACCCAGCAGGATGATATCACCAGGCCTTTCCTCTCTCTAGTCAAAGAAAGGTCTGTTTATGTAAAGCATTGTGAGTAGCTGAGAGGTAATTATTTTGCTTCACAGGACAAGGGTCCTAGGTTCAAATCCCTGCAGGAACCAAACCTGTGTTGTTTTTTTTTCTCTTTATCAATGTACACACCTCATTGAGGTTTCTTTTTTAAATTTATTTGCACTGTTGACTAATTACTAAGGAGCACAGAGGACAGGAGTAAAGTGACAGCACCTGGGGTTTGAACACTCAGTAGCTGCCTGAGAGGAGAGGTGATATCTGAGCATGTGCGACCAGGACTGAGGAGCTCTTATCACTGGTCGTATCCCCTGGAGATGAGCTGTAAACAATGGATCACTAGGAGGAGCAGCTAAAACAAAAACGGTGCAGAATTTTTAATAATAATGAAAGGTGAAAATGTTTGTTATTTAATTTGCAAGCTTCCCACGTCAATTTTACTTCATGGCAAAACCCCTTTAAAGAGATGTTCTCACATCACACATTGATCATATCATTGATCATATCGATAGGATATGATATTTGCAGGTCCCAACTCTGAAAACTATATTTATCATGAGAATGGGCAGCAAAGGTCTCTATACAGAGCAGAGAGTAGGTTGCGCTTGCGCACTACTCTCATTCTGTTCTTTGGGAGTTTTGAGTACAGTTGAATGCACTGCTTGGTTGTAATTGGAACTCCCATAGAACAGAATGGAGAAGAATGCTCAAACGCTGCCTACTCTTTGTTCTGAACAGAGACTTATGGTGGGTCCATTCCCAAGATAGACATAGGTCCCATAGGTGGTACTTGCACCTATAATACATTGATGGCCATCAATGTGTAAGATGGGAACACCTCCTTAAGTGCAGCTGATAACTTGAGGTATCTGCAATAGGACAACCTGAATTCATGGTACGTTTATAGTACCCTTCTAACATACAGGCGAGTGGCAACTTTTATAAAGATGATAAAGAGGCAACAAATGGTAAATGAGAGAGGTGTAAATGGTCTAAATTCGTCAACATCGTTAACTACTTTGGACAGTCATTTTGTTAGAGGGGTTCTCTAAGTTGAACACAGTATGCCTTGATACTTGGACTACTGGTGGTCAGCTGTATTCTGTTGGGAAACCTGACAGCAAGTCTTTATATGTCTAGTAGGACCACATTAAGAATTAGACATTTCCCAGTGAAATCAACAGGCTGTTAAAATAAAGCATGCATGTGCTGGGTTTACCAGGGCAAGATATGCTATTAGCAACCACTGGCAGTTATGGATAATATATGAGGGTTCTGAAGTGGGACTACTTTTTCTTCGCTTAGGGCCACATGTATAAAACTGTTTAGGTCTAAAACTCACTCTTTTGCCCATAGTAACTTATGGGCAAAAAAGTGACTTTTAGACCTTAACAGGTTCATACATGTGGCCCTTAGTATGACCAAATAAGTTATTGTAAATTCTAAGCCCGTCATTATGAGAGTTGTAGTTTTGTAAAAGTTGGAGAGCCACATGGAAAGGACTAAGTTAAGTGCTTCTTAAGTTCTCTGAATTAACATAAAAACATTTATGGTTTTAATAAAACAACATTTATGGCCCATGAAGATTTCTAACAACATTTTGTTTAATTACTAAATAGACTAATTTGTAAGATAAAAGACAAACAGTCACCCAATCAGAGACCCAGGATTAGCAAAACACACTTTGCAGTTAATCCCCATAATTAAAAGCTGAAATGATTTGTGACGCTGTCCTTATGGTACAGTATGATGTTAATGGGACAGAGGCCAAATCAAAGAACAGCAAAATTATAGAGTGCTACTGAGTCAGACCATGGGAATACTGCTCTTGAAATTGTATTATTTTGTACTAATTCTTTCTAGCTGCGTAGGTGTTTTAAACAGCCATTAGTTCTGAAACTTATAGAAGTTCTTGGACGCTAATAAATATGATTTCTTTTAGCAACTATGAATCACCTTCTAAACTAAAGAAATGTGGATGAAGATCTTCCTGTGAGTCTTTAGACCCCATAAGCACCCTTGAAGAGTTGAAAAACAAAAGTAAGCAAAATTATTGTCTGCCTAAGTCAACTGGATAATGTCTGCCAATTTTCCATTTTTTATTGGTTTATTTCCCATTGCCTATACTGTACAGTGCTGACATATTTAGAAGATCAGCACAGATATTATCGGCAGGCCTTGTCCCCAGTGTTCTTCGCAATGGTGGTGATGGTGAGGCACAATCTGAACTTTTTATCTCTTACACACACTAGGGTAAGTCTTATAGGAAGTTAACTAACTTCTAAGTATGTTTGATTGTAGGAGGAAGCCCGCACAAACATGGAGAGATTGTTCAAACTCCATGCAGATATGCTCTTTAATCAAATTTCAATCCAGGCCCACAGTGCTGCAAGGCAACAATGCTAACTACTGTAATTTTATATGTAGCCATAGGAGTAGCAGAATGTCCCGACAATGACTGTACATGAGATGTTGTCTTCTTTTGGCTGTTTCCAACACTCCCATTTATCACTATGAAAAGGAACTGTGCATACTGGTGGTGACCACTGGTCAGGAAAAGGTTTTTTTTAGGAGCAATGAGGGTCATAGAGATCAAACCCTCACCTAACTTAATTTTGTGGTAAGTGACTGACCAGTCAATAAGGTGCACATATTTTTGAACATACAGTGATAATAATACTGTACACATTTCTTATTATAGAGACTTGTTGTAAGGCTATGTTCACACGGCTTAATTGCAGGAAGTATTTGGCCCCGCAATTACGGCAGCCCGCCGTCCCCATAGACAATCAGTATTCACGGCGCGCACACGGCGTAAATAATTGACATGTCACTTCTCTCCCCGCTCGCTGTATTGCGCGAACAGGGAGAGGAGACGTAATCCATAGTTCTCTATGAGAACTGTGGATTACCGTAATGATTGGGACGTATCTCGCCCTGTATTTCGCGCAGTACGGCGCGAGATATGTCCCAAAATAAGCCGTGTGAACATAGCCTTATTGTCAAAGTGTAGGCTTGTTCAACAACTTAACTTGGGGTCATTTTTCTTTTTATTGAACTCTAAATTGCTATGTAAATGTAAAACTGTTCATGGCAAGACATTATGGGAGACATGTATGTATTTTGGTGTCCAGACAACAATATTTTGCGCGCCTTAGTAGTGTAGAATGCACCTGAATTTATGAACCTGTTCTGCTGTGGGTCATAGATTTAACGCTTTCTAGCTCCACAACGACAACTCGGGCTCAGGTAAACCACTTTTAAGTTGGTCTGGTTGTTCCAGCAGTAATGAGGCTAGTTTCGTCATCGTCTTGTCATAAATGTGAATAATCGTACGGTTTTGGTATAACACGCCGGCAGCAAGCCCCCTGATCTCAGGCGCATTACAGTGCTGCGGGCGCCCGATAATGCGCCTTATTTTTATAGTACGTTTGATTATAAATCTAGAGAACAGAGCTGCACCAGTTTTTGGGCTGACAGGATGCCAGAATACTGGTGAAGCCCTGTAGATACATGTACATGAGTCTTTATAAGAAGCATGTGCCAGTGTGGTTCGTTATAAGCATTTTATCTCACTCTTTCAGTGCTTGCAAACATTTATGCTGTAAATTCTGAAGTCATTGAGCTGAACCATAAATAGTAAAAATATTTCAACCTATTTAAGATTTTCTTGCAAAAATAGATACATAAAAGAGATAACTTGGGCACAGCTGTTGGAATATGAATAGCAAACAATCAAACAAAATTGCTTTGCTGGATAAGACTGAGGTAGCCTGTAGGCTAAACTTTCACTCTACCCTTATATTAGAGAATAAAAAAGTAAAACAAACGTAGAAGCAAAATCCTGGGCTGGACTGTAGATAATACTGACACGTGCTTATAATCATCTCTGCCCAGTGGGAATTTATGTAGGAAATGTACCAGATTGATGTGATACATCAAATATACTGATCTTAGAGTAATAGTCCCATGGTATGTTAATCAAGAGTCCTGATATCACAGGGCCTCAGGCTTGTACTAGAGTTTACTGGTAAATGGTTCGTACTAGTCCATTTTTTTTATGTGGTGTAGGTTTTGCAACCAAGATGATAATACATTTTCATTATTATATTTACTGATTATTTCTTATACACCCAAATTCCAAAAAAGACGCTGTGTAAAATGTAAAGCCATATTTTATTAACAACAGAACATATATCACAAGTTAAAAGTTACACATTTTTCCATTCCATAAAAAAAAAAAAAAAAAAACCTCACTTAGAAATTGATGGTAGCAACACATCTCAAATAAGATGTTGATGAGGGGATGTTTAGCATCCCGTCATGTGTAAACCTGTTAAATTGAGGAGACCTATTTCTGGAGTTTTGTAAGAGGAAAGTTGTTTCATTCTTATCTTTGTCACAGCTGGGTAGTGGATCCTCTGGACCACCGCAAGCGATGATAGCTAAGCCCCGCCAGGGAGCGGAGTCTAAGTAGCCCTCGGTATTCACCAGAGCCCGCCGCAAAGCGGGATGGACTTGCTGCGGCGTGAGGCTACCAGGTCGCTACCCATGGCGTGACTTGCTTGCGATGGCGGCCGAGGTGCAGCGTGGTACAGAGTTGTAGTCCAAGAATCGTAGTCGTGGGCAGGCAGTAAGGTCAGGGCTTGCGGCAATGGTTCGTGGTCATGGACAGGCAGGAAGGTCAGGGCAGACGGCAGAGGTTTGGAGTCGAGAAACGTAGCAAGAGGTCTGGTGCACGGTAAGGCGAGAATACACTTAGGGAACGCTTTTTACTAAGGCACGAGGCAACATAGATCCAGCAAGGAGTGATTGTGGAGCGTAACCTTAAATAGGGGAAGCGCCCGGCAATTAGCCAATTATCGGGGCGCTGGCCCTTTAAATTTCCGAGAACGAGCGCGCGCGCGCCTTAGGGAACGGGCACGCGCGCCTCGGCCGGCAGAGGGCGCGGACGGGACAGGAACGAGGTCAGGTGAGTCTGTGAGTGCTGCGGACCCACCGTTCGTCCCGCGGCCAGCGGCGCCACCCGACCCCGGCAAACACCCGGGGGGCGGACACGGGTGCGCCCGCGGCCCGCGGGCCGAGGAGCGGGACCACCCGCGACAGTACCCCCCCTTAGGTCTCCCCCTCTTTTTAGGCTGAAGGAATTTACGGATCAGGTCTCGGTTCAGGATATTGGACTCCGGTTCCCAGGACCTCTCTTCGGGGCCGAAGCCCCTCCAATCTACAAGAAAGAATCGCTTACCCCTGATGGTCTTCATGTCTAAGATGTCCTTCACTTCAAAAACATCAGGGGACTCTAGCACCGGAGACGGAGCAGCGCTCCTCTGGGAGAACCGGTTCAGGACCAGAGGCTTTAGGAGGGAGACATGAAAGGCGTTAGGAATCCGGAGAGATGGAGGTAGGCAGAGCTTGTAGGACACCGGATTCAGTTGCCGAAGTACTCTGAAAGGTCCCAGAAACCGCGGACCCAATTTATAGCTAGGGATCTTGAGGCGTATGTATTTGGAAGAGAGCCACACTTTATCCCCTGGGAGGAACGTTGGGGAAGGTCTTCTCCTCTTGTCAGCTTATGCGGGCTGAAGCCTGGAGTAAGGCTTGTCGGGTCTCTCGCCAAATGACCCCGATATCCTGAACCTGGTTGTCCACGGCGGGAACCTCGGAGGCAGAAGCCAAGGGGGAGGGGAGGGCCATAGACCACAAGGAATGGAGAACGGCCAGTTGAGTCGGAGTCCCGATGATTATATGAGAACTCGGCCCAAGGAAGCAATTCGGACCAGTTGTCCTGACGTCCGGACACGAAGTGCCGTAGATACTCCCCCAAGATCTGGTTTACCCTCTCCACCTGCCCATTTGTCTGGGGATGATATGCGGAAGAGAAATCTAGCTTGATTTGCAAACGGGAACACAGGGCACGCCAGAACTTAGAGACAAATTGGACGCCTCGATCGGAGACGATGTGGGATGGTAAACCATGCAGGCGAAAAATGTGATGGAAGAAGTGACCCGCCAATTGGGGAGCAGAAGGGAGACCAGGAAGCGGCACAAAGTGGGACATCTTTGAAAATCGGTCAGTGACCACCCAGATGACCGAGTTTCCCGGTCATCTGGGAAACTCGGAAGGAGGAAGGTCCGTGATAAAGTCCATGCCTATGTGTGTCCATGGAGACTCCGGAACAGGCAGAGGGACTAAGAGGCCTGCGGGCCTGTGGCGAGGAACCTTGTTTCGGGCACACGTGGTGCAGGAGAGAACGAAGTCCTTGACATCTTGGAGCAGGGTTGGCCACCAGTAGTGTCGCGAGATGAGGACGTAGGATTTCCGTACGCCGGGGTGGCCGGCCAGAAGAGAACTATGCCCCCAACCCAGAATCCTCCTCCTGAGCGCGGGACGCACGTAGGTTCTGCCCGGAGGAACGTTACGGAGATCCACAGGAGCCGCATGAATCAGCCGTTCAGGACTTATGATGTGCTGAGACACCGGTTCCTCCCCGGTAATGTCAGACGCACGGGAGAGGGCATCCGCCTTGACATTTTTCTCGGCCGGTCGGAAGTGTATCTTGAAATCAAAGCGCGAGAAAAAAAGAGACCACCGGGCCTGGCGAGGGTTTAAACGCTGAGCTGTCTGGAGGTATTGGAGATTCTTATGGTCTGTGAAGACATCAAACGGGTGCCGAGCTCCCTCCAACAGATGACGCCACTCTTCCAGGGCCAATTTTATGGCCAACAGTTCCCGATCTCCAATGGCGTAATTACGTTCTGCCGAGGAGAAGGTCTTCGAAAAAAAAAACGCATGTGACGGTCTTGCCTTTAGGGCCCTTCTGGGTCAGGACCGCCCCAGCTCCCACGGAAGAGGCATCCACCTCTAGACTGAAGGGTCTCTCTGGATCTGGCCGGACCAAAATAGGTGCTGAGGAGAACGCTGTCTTCAGTCGGGAGAATGCTTCCTCGGCAGACGGAGGCCAACATCTCGGGTTAGCATTCTTACGGGTGAGAGCCACGATGGGAGCCACCAGCGTAGAGAAGTGGGGAATGAACTGCCGGTAGTAGTTGGCGAATCCTAGGAAGCGTTGAATCGCCCGGAGACCGACAGGTCGTGGCCACTGCTGGATCGCGGAGAGTTTAGCTGGGTCCATCTGCAGACCTCGATCGGAAACTATGTACCCAAGGAAAGGGAGGCTGGCCTGGTGGAACCGACACTTCTCCAGCTTGGCATACAGTCGATTGCCCCGCAGGCGTCGCAGGACCTGGCGTACTTGTACCCGATGGGTCTGGATGTCAGGGGAAAAAATCAGGATATCGTCCAAGTATACAATGACGCAGGTGTACAGCAAGTCCCGAAACACGTCATTGACGAACTCCTGAAATACGGCTGGGGCGTTGCATAGCCCGAAGGGCATCACGAGATATACAAAATGCCCGTCCCGTGTGTTGAAAGCCGTTTTCCACTCATCCCCTTCGCGAATTCTGATGAGGTTATAGGCTCCTTGTAGGTCTAATTTGGTAAAGACCTTGGCTCCACGGAGGTGATCAAAGAGCTCAGAGATCAGGGGTAGAGGGTAGCGATTCTTCACTGTGATCTTGTTTAGCCCTCTGTAATCAATACACGGACGAAGTGAACCGTCTTTTTTCTGAACGAAGAAGAAGCCAGCCCCGGCGGGCGGGAAGGACTTGCGTATAAAACCCTTCGACAAATTCTCCTGAATATAGGCCGACATGGCCTGGGTCTCGGGCACAGACAGAAGTTAGACCTTACCCCGTGGGGGATTGGTTCTGGGAAGGAGATCGATAGGGCAATCATACGGCCGATGCGGGCGGTAGCCCCTCAGCCTGTTTCTCCAAGAATACATCTCCAAAATCCTGATACTCCGCTGGCAGACCTTGTAGAGACTTGATGGACGACTGGGAAAGAGAGATGGGTACCGGGCGTGGTGCCACCAAGCAGAGATCCTGGCACTCCGATCCCCAACACAGGACTTCGCCTGTCTTCCAATCAAGCGTAGGGGCATGACGTTGCAGCCAGGGTAGCCCCAACAGGATCGCCGAAGAAGCGCGAGGCAGGACATGAAAGGAGATCTTCTCCGTGTGTAGGACCCCTACACGGAGGGTCACAGGCCGTGTGATGAACTGAATGGAGTCGCTGAAAAGTTCCTCACTGACGGATGAGAAAAGTAACACCTTTTCCAGGCGGATTACTGGCAAGCGATAGCGTGACACCAGGGAGGCATGAATAAAGTTCCCGGCGGAGCCGGAGTCCAGGAAGGCAGAGACCCGGAACGATAGACCAGCATCCGTCGTTACCTGCACAGGCAACAACAGTCGTGGAGAGGAAGACTGAGCACCTAGGGACGCCTCTCCTACGGCACCTAGGTGCGAGCGTTTCCCGACTGCTGAGGACGCTGCGGACAACTCCTACGGAAATGGTCTGGACTGGCGCAGTAGAGGCAAAGGTTCTCCATCCGGCGGCGGGACAGCTCTTCCTCCGACAAGTGGGCCCGGTCCACCTGCATGGGTTCCTCGGTGGAAAACTGTGGAGGAGGCAGCGGAGGCCTTTGGAACACGGGGGCCAACCGAGGTAGACGGCGAGGTTGTGCCGAGTCACGCTCCTGGCGGAGCTCCTGCTGTCTCTCCGTGAAACGCACGTCTATGCGCGTGGCCAGATGGATAAGTTCGCACAAAGAAGATGGGAGGTCTCTTGCTGCAAGTGCGTCTTTTACTCTGCTCGACAGGCCCTTCTTGAATGTGGCGCAGAGAGCGGCGTCGTTCCACGACAGCTCGGAGGCTAGGGTGCGGAACTGGACCGCATAGTCTCCTACGGAGGAGTCCCCTTGGCGTAGGTTCAATAGCGCCGTCTCCGCAGAAGATGCTCGCGCCGGCTCTTCGAAAACGCTGCGGAATTCAGAGAGGAAGGCCTGTAGGTCTGCGGTCACAGGGTCATTCCGGTCCCAAAGGGGTGTCGCCCAGGCCAGGGCCTTTCCGGATAGCAGGCTCACCACGAACGCCACCTTCGCCCTTTCAGTGGGAAACTGATCGGCCATCAGCTCCACGTGCATGGAGCACTGCGTAATGAAGCCTCTGCAGAGCTTCGAGTCCCCGTCGAACTTGGAAGGTAGAGGAAGGCGAAGCTTCGGACCCACGGTTGCCAGCAGGACGGCAGGAGGAGATGGAACCACCGGCGAAGAGGCAGGTTGCTGCTGCTGGGAGGCCAGGAATTGGCGCATCATGGCGGACAGCTGACCCAATTGCTGTGCTTGTTGCGCGATCTGCTGCGACTGTTGGGCGACAATGTTCGTGAGATCCGCTAGACTTGGCAGGGGCACCTTGGCGGGATCCAAGGCTGGATCTAACTGTAACGGCTGGGTAGTGGATCCTCTGGACCACTGCAAGTGATGATAGCTAAGCCACGCCAGGGAGCGGAGTCTAAGTAGCCCCCGGTATTCACCAGAGCCCGCCGCAAAGCGGGATGGACTTGCTGCGGCGTGAGGCTACCAGGTCGCTACCCCTGACGTGACTTGCTTGCGATGGCGGCCGAGGTGCAGCGTGGTACAGAGTCGTAGTCCGAGAATCGTAGTCGTGGGCAGGCAGTAAGGTCAGGGCTGGCGGCAATGGTTCGTGGTCGTGGACAGGCAGGAAGGTCAGGGCAGGCGGCAGAGGTTCGGAGTCGAGAAACGTAGCAAGAGGTCTGGTACACGGTAAGGCGAGAATACACTTAGGGAACGCTTTTACTAAAGCACGAGGCAACATAGATCCAGCAAGGAGTGATTGTGGAGCGTAACCTTAAATAGGGGAAGCGCCCAGCAATTAGCCAATTACCGGGGAGCTGGCCCTTTACATTTCCGAGAACTAGCGCGCGCCTTACGGAACGGGCACGCGCGCCTTGGCCGGCAGAGGGCGCGGAAGGGACAGGAACGAGGTCAGGTGAGTCTGTGAGTGCTGCGGACCCCCCGTTCATCCCGAGGTCAGCGGCACCACCCGACCCCGGCAAACACCCGGGGGGGCAGACACGGGTGCGCCCACGGGCCGAGGAGTGGGACCACCCGCGACAATCTTATGTACGATTCTAGCAGCTCAACAGTCCTGGGTCTTCTTTGACGGATGTTTTGCTTTATAATGCGCCAAATATTTTCCATTGGCAAAAGGTCTGGACTGCAGTTGGCAAATTCTGCACCCAGACTCTTGTTCGGAGAAGGCATTATGTTGTGATGGATGCAGTATATGGTTTAGCATTTTACTTACTAAAATATTAAGACCTTTCCTTAAATAGATATTGTATGGATGGGAACATATCTTGTTCTAAAACCTCTATATACTGCTCAACATTGATAGTGCCTTTTAAGATGTGTAAGCTGCTCATACCAAAGGCACTAAAGCGAGCCTTGATAGAAAAGAATCGCTGCGGGGCTCGGTTTACCAGGCTAAATTATCACAGAAACATGGGGGAGGTATAGAAAAAGTTTACGAACTGATTTATTCACTGAACAGAGTTTAAACTACGCGCTTCACACTTTTACAAACCTGAGGAAGTGCTGGTAGAAGCGTGAAATGCGTCATTTTTGCTCTATTGTTTGAATAAATCAGCTCTTAAAAGTTTTATCTAATACTGCTACAATTTTATTGTAATTTACCAAGTACTGGAGCAATTCTGTTCAACCAAGCCTCTTATCTACTCCTGTACTCTCCTCCGATGGTCCGGAGCAACGCTGTCGACTGCTGGTGTTAGCTTCATTCCTACAGGTGATTAATGAGTGTTGTGCTTCAAATTATTGCACAACATGAAGAGGTGAGTACATAACGCAAAACTATTTTAATTTGTTGCCATTATTCTGACGTGTTTCACTAGGGAAGTGCTATCTGCTTTTTTCTTTTAATCTTTATAAAGGCACTTATGCAACCCCATACCATCAGAGATGCAAGCTTTTAGATTGTGCAAGTCCACGGAACACAGTTTTTATAGTTTCCATAAAGAATTAAAAATTTGGATTCATCTAACCACAGAACAATTTTCTATTTTACCTATTCCATATCACCTCCTTACCAATATTCGATGTACTAATTGCAGCTGACAACCACCGGTAACAGCACGAAGTGGAGCCAGCTGTTTAACCCTTTAGATGTTGCAGCAAGCACGGCCGCAGCATCTTCCTCACTGCGATTGGGAACTCCACGGCCAGATTGCATAGCCCTGATTGGTTTACATGCCAGCCAGAAACCTTGTGAAGACTTCCATCGCCGCCATGTTTCTAGTTTTATTATTTCCTACCCCACCATATTTGTACACCCTATTGCATTGTTTATGCAACGCAAAAGACTGCATAAATGATAGCGCACCCTGGTGATGAAGCATCCTAGGAGGACTCAATGTTGTAAAAAAAAAATGTTTAAAAAAAAAAAACATAACATAATTTATCCCATACGCTCAACACCGTAGATGAAAAGAATTCCAAATGCCAAAATTGTGTTTTATTTGGTCTTTTCATGTCCCCTAAAAATTGGAATAAGAGTGATCAAAAAAGTCACATGTACCAATCTGGTACCAATAAAAGGTGTCACGAGTGGCGCCGCAGCCCAGGGTCCAGGCTGCGGGCGTACTCATTCCTGCCCCGTCCCTGCTGCGTTCAGGGAGTGTTGCGCCGCGGACTATGGGCGCGCTCGCTCCCACGGGCGCACTGACTCACCTGACCACGCTGCTTCTCTCCTGTCTGCCGGCCGGTGTGCACATCCCCGCTCCCTAGGGAAATTGGGGTTGCCGGTCACTGACTCTATATAAGGGCTCCACCTCTTCCTGGACTTCGCCGAATCCATAGTGCCTTATCCTATGCGAGGAAACCTGCTTTGCGTTCTGGTTGCCAGGTCCGTGTACCAGTTCCTCCGGCTTACGTCTCCTGACCACAAATCTTCGCTGTCTGCCCTGACCTCTTGGCCCGTCCCTGACTACGAGTTTGCCTGTCGATTTGTTACTTCGTTGCACCTCGGCTGCCACCGCAAGCAAGTCGCATCAGGGGTAGCGACCTGGAGGAATCCCGCCACAGCAAGTCCATCCCACTTTGCGGCGGGCTCTGGTGAAAACCGCGACCCACTAAGGCCTCGTTCACACGGCTTATTTCAGAACGTATTTACAACGGATTGCCGATGTAAATACGTTCTGAAATCAGTTGAAAATCAGTTGCAAATAAGTGCCACTAAGTGTGGCACGTATTTGTAACTGATTTCCCGACGGATTCACCATCTACAATCATTGTAGGTGGTGAATCCGTCCGGAAATAATTGACATGTCAATTGTTTTTCCGTCCGGATTGCCGTCGTCAATCCGCGGCGGCAATCCGGAACGGAGTTTTGCGTCGTGTGAACGACGCGCCGTATTTTCTATTGAAATCAATAGAAAATAGGCTGTGACTTATTTTGGACGGATTTGCCGACGGATTGACGATCGTCAATCCGTCGGCAAATCCGTCCGAAATAAGCCGTGTGAACGAGGCCTTAAACTCTGCTCCCTGGTGTCGCTTCTACCACCGCTTGCGGTGACCCAGCGGATCCACTACCTAGGTCCGTTACAAAAGTTACACTTCAGCCCACAAAAAATACACCCTCACTCAAATCCATAGGTAGAAGTGCAAAAAGTTATTGGTTGCAGAAAATGGTGCCGTGGCAAAAATGGGAAAAATAGAAAATGTTTGGATTTTTTTTTTGCCGTACCAAAACACAGCGAAAACCCTACATGTTTGGTATTGCCTTTAGTGACAAAAAAATAGTCTGCAGTGGGATGGGGTTAAATTAGCTTTGTCTCAGTGATGATGGTAATGTTTCTGGATTGTGTTGATATATGGCTTCTTCTTCACAAACTTTATCTTGAATTTGTGGAATGCATTCATTTCTGTAAGTGTTTCTGAGTCAATGCAGTTATTTGCATGACTGAGTTATTCCTGTTTTTATGGAGTGCCACCTAATGGATCACTAATATCTAATATTGACCGTCGACCTTGGGTACATGGATTTTTCCTAGTTTTTTGACCATCTTTGCTTCAGAGAGCCTGCCTCTTACACGTTCTTTTCAAACACCGTCAAATTGACCTCCTACTGTTTTTCATTAGAACCATTTTACTTTTCCAGGTTTTATGAACCGTGCCTCAACTCTTTTAAGATGTGTTGCCGCTATCAATTTCAAATGAGTTAAGTTTTTTTAAATGAAATGAAAAAATGTCTAACTTATAACTTTTGATATGTGTTCAAATAAAAGAGATTTCCAAATCATTGCATTTTTTGTACTTTACATTTTACACAGCATCCCAACTTTTTGGAAACTGGGATATATATTTCTTTTTATTTACTTACATCAAGTTACTCCTAAAAACTAAAATTTTAGATTATGTTTTAGTGTTGGATGTAGGGGCCTCTAAATAGAAATACAAGTAGTTCTTTTTGAACATTTTCAACAGTCCCTTTTTGTTTCTAAGGTGTTCCAAATACAGTATAAGTTGATGACACACAGCGGTATAATTTGTAGTTCCTAGACCTCAGTGCTCTGTCATCTAGCCGGTGCCTTTCAGAATAGTAGTGTCTTTTATGTGGCAAAGGGTCTTTAATCCCCATCAAGCAGGAGAGCCATGGGTAAAACTTCTACTGCTGCATTTGCTATAACTACACCCCTGATCATAGGTTGTCCCTTCCCAGGAGACCCAGCTATCAGCTGTAATCAATAGGTTAATCTGGCAGAAAGTGTTCAGTTCCTTTCCAGTGCCACCACGGATTAAACCCAGTGGATTCCTTCTGTGATGCATGGAGGTGCTGCATACACCACAATGAGAGAAACCTTTGTAGTTGTTCTACACTATGGATAGTAGATGGAGATACAGAACAGTGGACTTCCTCCAAAGGAATTTGCACTTCTTGTGAAGACTGTTCAACAAAAGTAACCTTCTGGTGAATTTAAAAAAAAATGAAAAAAAAAAACAAACACTTTTCCTGATTGTTACTTTCTTGCACGACTAAAACATTTTTCCCCGCTCTTTCTGTGTTTTGCCGTAATTCTGTGCCTCTAGTAGAAGATGATGAACCAAAGTCATCAGAACAGCTGCAGTCACATTTAATCTGCTCTCTCATTCATCTGTGTGTAGGTCCCTGATGAGCTGCTTGACCTCAGGTATCTAGTGTGGTCCAAGAAGTGACAGAGAAAGACCGACCCATGTCAAATTATATAAGCACAAAATCATTTACTAGACTCTGGTCAGAATGCAACCTCTTTGCCACAAATTGAGGTTAGATCTTGAAATGTTAACTATTATTTATACAAGTGAAGCCTAATGTACAGTATTGATGTTGTAAATACAGCACATACAAGACGAGGGCACTAAATCACGAATATCCACATAGATGCTGGAGAGCTAATCCATCCAATATCAGGGACCAGATTACCGAATCACTGATTTACAGCGATTGGCCAGCAGGGCCTGAGTCATCAAGAACCAGAATGTTATGTCTTTGGAGAGAGGGGACTTTAGACACCAAACAAGTGGATACCATTGGTAAGGTCAGCAAAAAAAAAGGATGTTTGTCTGAACACTAAGACACTAAGGGCCACATGTATGAAAACTGTCTAGTCTAAGACTTACTTTGCTGCCCATAGCAACCAGTTAGAGTACCCCTCTCTTTCCATATAGTGCTCTGAAAACTGAAAGGGGCACTCTGATTGGTTGTTATGGGCAACAAAGTGAGTTTGAGACCTAGACAGTTTTCATACATGAGGCCCTAAATACTTAGGAATAAAATGAAAAACACTGTTTCACCAGCCTTGCTTTAGCTACCAGAAGACCTTTTTCGCTATTGAATGACATTATGCTCCTCCACTATTCCTAATAAAACACAAAATGACCAATATTTGATTGTGTCTATACCTCTCAGTAGATGAGCTGAACTGACAGATCTGCCTGCGGTGCATTAGCTTTTATTGATAACACATTGGATAATAATGTCTATGCTTTTCAATATCAACGCACATCAAGTATTTTTATATTGTGTTTAATATGACAGATTCAGTAATGCTACTAAGTCTTCGTATTCCTGATGAGGTGATTTTGATCCTTTGATTGGATAACAAAACCACGTTGCTGATTGTATGATTTAAATAAATTCTTTGATTGCCTAACAAATTCAGATTGCAGTTATGAGCCCTCTGAGTGCTGTTGACTCAAAAGATGCTCAATTGGAATCAATACATTAAACAAAACAAATCAAAGCAAAGCTAGCATCCTACCGTTACTGTACATCAGTGGGTGACTTTGTTCAAAATTTTCATTATCAATATGGGTAGGCTCTAATGCTTCAAACATTCCAAACCAATCCAAATTCAATATTAAGTTAACAGGCATTGACTCCAACCTTGAACCGCAAAGAGCAATGGTCTTCAACCTCTCAAGATGCTCAGGCAGCCTGTAGCTCTCAGGGAACATTGGGAGTTGTAGTTATGTAACAAATGGACAGCAGTTGGAAATCACTGGAGTAAGTAAAATCTACATCTAGACTGGTCAAACCACAGCTGATAGCTCTCTTGGTATTTTAATAGAGTGTACATTAAAGAGGTATTCCTATCCTGAAAAATGATGTCTACACAGGCTACACGGGGTAAAGAAGAAAAAAAAATGTTCACACCTTTTGGGTCCTTTGCCGCTGCTGCTCCGAAGTGCCACAGGACCTGTCCTCTGCACCTCCGGTGTTTCGTGCTGACACCCGGGGGATGTTTGGGCCCATTCACTCACTAGAGGGGAGAGTGGGGACAGAGCATTCTCTATGTGTTGGGACTGCACACAAGAAGTGTAGAGGAGCAGTTCCCACGAAACTTTAGTGTTGCAACAGAAGGGACACCCGTCAGATGAGTACAACTTTTTCTAACCCTTTTTTGTTGCTGTTTATCTTTAATTATTCATGGCTGAAATATCCCTAAACTTTGCAATTCACAAACCTGCACCTGATCTCTAGATGTATAATAGCTAGTGGCACACAGAATCTTATTGAACAATACATGTACACTCACCACTTACACTTAAAATGTAAATAGGTACAAACTTCCTCTTATACAACTGACCCAAGATCAGTTAAAGGAAAACATCTTGAGCGACATGTATGAACGTTGGCACTGACAGGCCAGTTCTAAATAGCTTTGAGGTAGTGTATGAACCTGTTTTTCTGCAGGTCATACATACAGGTGCATTGTAGTGCTAATATGACAAGTCTGGCTCAGGCAGACCACCTATAACCTGGTCTGGCTGTTCTAACTGTTATGCGCCAAAGTTTGGCGTCAAAGAATCATAAGTGTATTCGACATGTGGTGAGACACCACCAAAAGACCTAATTTTGGCCAATTTAAAGTGTCGTGCAGGAGCTTATCGCACCAAAGTTTGGAGTGCGACTGTTCATATATCTATAGAACAGGTCTACTACAAGTTTTTGACGCAGCCCCATACATGTCGCCCCTTGTCTCATCCCCTGTTCTCTAATCAATGGTGGATGTTCTCCTCTTACTTGTGCAGCTCTAACTACTTTCACCAATATTGGAAAGCTCACTCTGGACTTATGCTCTTGGGAAACTACCATCAATGCAGTCACTGTATGGAATTAGTCATTTGGTTAACAAGCATTTAGGGGGCAAAAATTATTTTCTTAGGACTAATATCTGTCTTGTGATAAGAGCTGGAGCTTCCAAGGAGAACATAGCTTATTTGCTAGAAACATAGTTCCTAAGGGGATAAAAAGATGTAAGTCCATCAAGTTTAACCTCTTGTCCTGCAGTGATCCAGAGGTAATCAATATGACAATCAAAATGAATTCATAGACATACCAATCTCAAGACATCAAATACTTACTGTAACTTGTAACATTGTGTCTTACAAGAAGGACCTCCAGATATCTATTTGAAGTCTTTTGTTAATGATCACATTAGCGCTTTCATGGTCTTACTGCTCTCCTGTACTGATGGTGAATTTAATATGGTTGATCAATTTACCAATATAACAAGACATAGGTGAGAAAAACAGCATTGGCTTACAGCCAGTTGTAGAACCACAAAGATGGATACTTTTACAGTTTGAGGATTTGAAGTTTTGTTTGAACATGATTTAGTATTCCTGTGAAAATGCCAGGTGGCTGCATGAAAGACATTCATAAATGTCAGCAAATGTAATTTTATATTATGTAGAATTTGTAAGACCCAGAGGAAGAGACATGGGAAATATAACTATTTGCTAAAAGAGACAGGTCAGCAGATCTGCCAAATACACAAAAGAAGGCTATGGACACCTTTGAATGAAAAAAAAATGTTTCACATGCAAGCGGTTACCTTGAGTTTTAATCTGCAATCTTTACTCCTTCATTTGTTTAGACATCCTGATATTTAGTATGCTGCCTGCTCCTAGCTTTAACCAACCCTCCTATATATTATAAACAGCCGAATCTGCCAATTTCAATTGGACCAGTCAGTCTTCTAATGTGTGTGGGGGCCTTCTGATTCTCTTACAACAGACATTGGAGAAAAGAAGAAACATATAGTTTGAATGTTAATGTCCAAGCTATCTGGTAGCCGCTTTCTGTACTCTCTCCATTGGAAAAACATGCACTTTTGGCTGAGCATGCTAATGTATGAGTAAGGGGAGGAGTTTTAAGGAATTGCTGTAGTTGTTGTGCTCCTCCCGATAATACATGACAGATATGAGATCTAAGAGTTTAACTTCATCAAGTTTGCTATGGGTGCTCTGCTTTCTCTGTACACTTGTACTAATTGTAAGTGAATCTTCTCCTGTAAAATGCATTGTGTGTGCTTTCCACTTCACCTACAGCCTATGTGAGTTGTCCTTCTTGGATTCTTTGCTCCCTCACCATATTTTGATTTGATATATACAAACTATTCCCGCTGCAATCTCTCACACCATACCTCCCAATTGTCCCAGTCTTCCTTGGTGGCAAGAGGTCCAGGTAATCCTGGGTCGCTGCAGTATGTCAACTACATTTTCTTTGAACAATTTATAAAATATAGCCTAAAGCATATAAGAAGATTAAAAAAGCACAATCAAAAGTAGCATGAGATGAAATCTAGATTAACTACTTTTAATGATGCTTTTTTAATCTTTGTATAAGCTGTATTTTATTAAGTGTTCAAATAATGATGATATATTTGAATATGCATGTAGTTGACATACTGTACATATTTTAATAATATGTGTTGGTTTGGTAAATCTATGTAGGCAATTAAGTAATTCTGGTTAATGTACTTACTCTCAAAAGGATTGATATTCCCATTATCCGTTGTTGATACATGCACATTCTGATAAAAACTATGGAGGAACAGGGAGCCATTTCCCTGTCAGTTATCCTTGTAGACTACAGGCCGCAGCAGGCTTGTGGGCCATGAGGTGTTAAGGGTGTCTTAACAAAGGTAATATGATAACATCATAGCATCCTGCTGCCACAATTGACTTCCATTAATTAGCCTTGCAGACCTAAGGCAGAATTAGGCCTGCGGCCTACAATATGCCAGGCGCATGTGACACAACAGGCATGATGGTGTCACTGCATCACACTGACCTCACCTGAAGACATCTCTGCTCAGTGAGGAAAACAGAAGAAGGTAAGTGGGGAAAAAGAATAACTTCAGACAGGGAATACATCACCTGTGAGTCACTGGATGTGACTACACTGTAATCACTTATACAGACTACAGGGAACATGTGTAAAGCTAGTATCAACCACAAAATAGTCCCTGTATGATGGTAATATTGGTGCTAACATGATGGTTTATATTCAGGAACAGTATGCTGGTGATATTCAGTCACAATGTAGTGGTTTGTTCCTTGTTTAGTGATGTTTTTTGGTCACTGTATGACCATTATTCAGAGGTACTTCCAAAAGAAAAATTTGCTTCCAGCATTCATCCCAAAATAAAAATGAAAACGCACTTTATTGTATATCTAATCTAATATATTAAAATAAAATAAAAAAAAACATGATACAAACATGATAGTGTCTACACATTTCGAGGCTCTTTAATGGGCTCTAAATCATGACCATATGGTTCAGAGGAATGAAACTTGATGAATAGTTTCTTAATCAGAAGAAGGGAAAAACTGGTGTGTTTTAACTCTTAATCTCCTCACATACTATAAACCCAGTACATATAGCATTGAACAATTCAATATATAGACATCAAATCAGACTTATTATTGAGCCCCCTAGGATAGGGGGGTCAATATCCAAAAGGCATTCCGGTTGGCGAGTGATTTTCTCCAATCACTGCCACAAACTGGCTTATGCACCCTCTGGAACCTTATGGAACCTAACCAGAATCACTTAGCAGAATAAATCAGATCTCTCTGTCACCATTTGATAACCCAGAATATGTGGTAATCTAGTGTACAACAGATGCCAGAATAGAGGAAATTATGATATAGCTCTCTCTCTCTCTCTCTCTCTCTACTCTCATCTCTCTCTCTCTCTCTATCTATTAGAGATGGGCGAATTGATTCTAACGAAGTGGACTTCATTTAGAATTTCAGGAAAACTTTGGTTCTGAACGAAGTCGAAGTTTGGGTTGATTCGCGGGAACGAAGCGTGTTTTTAATTGATAAAATGGCCACAACATTTGGCGTTACATGGGGCAAAGAACTCTGGGAGGAAGAAAGGAACACCCTCAATGACATGTGCAGAGATGAAGCCAATCAGAGACCGGCGGGATTCTGTGACGTCACCGCACTATATAAGTCCGGACGCGACGCTGGCTGCTCACACTCCTCTCACTGTGCCGTGCTGCAGCTGCTGCAGAGATCTCACACAAAAGAAATTTGTTTTTAACAGCGATTTTTGGGGGGGGTGTCACTGCTTTTATCAGAGACTGCTCCTCTTCCGTTATAATTTTGATTCAGTTTGTGGGGTATTGTAATTGAAGTCCAGTGTGGGTCCAATTCTGCTGCATATACATTTTAATGCCATCTGGTCAGTTCTGGAGCACATTGAATATCCAAAGGTTAATTAAGCGTGTTTCTGCTTTTGTAGTCAGTAAAATACATGGTGTTTTAACACGCCACATACCAGTTAATTTATTGCTGCTGATTTCTATAGCATAATTTATATCCGAGGGTTAATTAAGCATGTTTCTGCTTTCTTGTTCAGTAAAATACACGGCGTTTTAGCACGCCACATACCAGTTTTTTGCTGCTCATTTCTTTTGCGCAATTTACATCCATGGGTCAATTAAGCATGTTTGTGCTATTGTAATCAGTAAAATAAACGGTGTTTTTAAACGCACAAGACAAATTTTTTCCTGGTGATTTCTGAAGCATAATTTATATCCAAAGGTTAATTAAGCGTGTTTCTGCTTTTGTAGTCAGTAAAATACACAGTGTTTTAACACGCAAATATAGTTAATTTTTTTGTACTATTTATTTTTTTCGCAAATTTTATTCAAGGGTTAATTTTGCGTGTTTGGCTTTGTTGTCGAAAATAAAAGGTGATTTTAAACGCCAAAGGGGCAAAAAATTTTCGGTGTTTTTGTAGGAAATTATATCCAAGGGTTACCCAAGCTGTTAGTGGGACCATTTTAAACCATTTGGGTTTAAATACAAGGTTGGTTTTTATCACATACAAATATCTTATTAAAAGAGTCTGAAAATTTTTGAACAAACGTATGTCAGACAGAGAGGTGGCAGGTCTTCACTGCAAGTGGAGTGGCACAAACATTCCCCGGGCAGGCCAGGTCAAAAAAAAAGTAAGGGGATGTGTAGCAGGGGTCAATGGTGAGGCCCGAACGTGGTTTCATTAGCGGCGTGTGTTGACCCGCAACCAAGAGTTCTTGATTGGTTGGGTAGGGTCTTCACTTCCTCCCAGATGAGATCTGACAACCCCGCCAAGGTCGGGGGGGAAAGTCCACAAACCCTTTGTTGGCGCTGGGAACAGCTCAGGGCTTAACTGTCTCAAACCCCCTCTGTCCCATGGTTCCCTACCAGAGTCTACTATGTGGGTCGCTCAGTCCCTATAAATGAGGTGAACAATTTGAGGTGTCAGCAGCTACTTGGAGCGAAGAAAAGGGGCGATATCCCTGCTTCTTGCAGTAGGGGGGAAACTATGGATTGGAGAGGGCAGGGGGACATGTTGTGAGGGGGAGCCCCGATACAAAAACGGGTTGAGGAGGACAGCTGAAAGTCCCCCAAAAATAATCGATGATGATGTAGCTGACCGCATTGGGAGCCGGGGGTGAAGCAAGGGGGTTCATCATGTAGGGAAAAGGGGGGTCGTTGGGGTAGCAGCGGCGCACCGCAAAAATGGGTAGTGGGGGGCCGTGAGTCGCGGGTAGCGCAGTGCGAGGTCGGGGCCCCAAAGGCCACAGGGTAGAAAACGCTTCGAGGTTTAAGAAGGGAGGGAAGGGGCTCATCGAGGCGCGGGGTTGTAGTCACTCATGCGGAGGTTGGCGGTAAAAACCTACTCGCGGTGAGGCAGTTTTTGTAAGACATCGGAGGAGCCAAATTTATGAGTATATGTAAAATTGGAAAAAATAGTTTTAGCTTTTCGGGGTTTTTCCCCGGGGGACGGGCTCCGGGGGTGGGTTCTGCGGCAGGCCAGCATGCCACGGCCATGGGGAACTGCTTTTTTGCCCAGCCCACCAACTTGGAAGGAGCCCGGCGCTTTCTCCTCCAACCTTGTCCCGGCTCACCCGCGCCAAATTTGCCTCCTCCCCCCCACCACCCACTATTTCAGCCTCCACAAGTGCTGCCCCCTCATTCCACATGTGTGGGCACACGGGTCCGCAGTTCAAACCCGGTTTTTCCTTGGGAACGAAATCACAAGGGAGGAAATGTCCCGGTCATGCGCAAGAAATCAAAGTGTGGCTTTCCCAAACCCCAAAGCAAATGGGGGCCTGGTGACGGGGCAAAGGAGGAACATGCACCGGGAGGGGTGGTCCATGACCCCGCTGGCGCAGTATTCAATCTGGTTTTGAAAAGGTTCCCGAAGTTTTCCACCGATCTTCAGATCCCTCAGAGTCATTGTGCAGATGGCTCGCAGCATGCTGATTTGCCTGGTTTGGACAGCTGAATAGTCCCCCACCCGGGCAGAGGGATGACTTCTGGCTCTCCACCCTATTGGACCCCCCACTACGGGTCCAAATGGGAGCCTTTTTTTCCCAGCTGCTGTGAGGGTAGGGACAAACTATAAAAATATAGAAAAATTTTTCCGTATTTCAGTTGGCCGCTGCCTATGTGCAGCATGGTCCATCCTCTGACAGTCTCTAGTGACAAAATGGGGTATATGCAAGAATATTCAGCAGTGCTCTTGTTTTAACACACTAATGGTGGCGTCTGTATGTAGGCGATTTCTAGCTTTCGTCTTGGCAATTCAATATATGTTACAGTTCAGACGCGTGGATACAGAATGTAGCAAAATTTATTAGACGACTGTAATACAAGTAATAAAATCATGTAGACATACTTGCATATGAATGGAGTCTTGTCCATAGTGCACGCCGAAGGCGTTTAGTGTTATTCAGGAGCGTGGATCCATGCAGCGCATGTAGCAAGGCTGAAGCAGTCTTTCAGGCAGGGCGTAACACACCTGTGAGGCGATGTTTCGAGAGGCCTGCCCCCTTTCCCCAACCATCCTTGCGGTGCCGGGGGGTTCCTCAGTGCTCACGTACCACTGCTGCGGCTGCTGTGGGACACTGTGTCATTGTGCCACTGTCTGACCTCATGCTGCTGCTGTGGCTGCTGCCGTGACCTTCACACTCTGTCATTGTGCCACTCTCTGACCTCATGCTACTGCTGTTGATGCCGTCACCTCCACACTGTGTCATTGTGCCACTGTCTGACCTCATGCTGCTGCTGTGGCTGCTGCCGTGACCTCCACACTCTGTCATTGTGCCACTGTCCCCCCAAGCACCTCCAAGCACAGTATACAGTGGAGATGGAGGCATGCCATCCGGCAGAGGAATGACTTCTGGCTCTCCACCCTCTTGGACCGGTCCAAAATGGGAGCCTTTTTCCCAGCTGCTGAGGGAGGACAAACTCAAGTACTATAGAGAAATCCTCCGTAGTCAGTTTGCTAACGTTCCGAAACCATTTTTGGCCAAGGCAATTCTACCTCCATCAGCTTCATCATTAATACCTAAAAAAGTTCAAACGCTGTTTATTATGAAGTATAAACATGGTAGTTTGAATCCAATTTCTGTGTGACACCAATTTGTGGAAATGCAGCGTACTTGAACTGACGGAGACCCTAACTACAGGGAATGTTTTAGGTGCTTATTTTCATTTGGTGCCATTAGTGATGGAATTTAGTACAAAACTGGAATGGTGAAGCAAAAGCAAATGCTGCAAAACTGGCTTTGGATGAGCTTCTTCAGTATGAAGAATGTGAATCTTTTTTCAAAATTACAGAGTGTAAAAACCGCCTCCGACTTCTCCTTGAGCCTCGTCTGTTATATCTGTGTACCGTACCTCTTGCCTCCGTCCCATGACCACGATCCTTGCCGGCTGTCCTGACCTTACGCTTGTCCCCGACTCCGAGTTTGCCCTACGATTTTGTACCTCGCTGCACCTCGGCTGCCACCGCAAGCAAGTCACATCAGGGGTAACGACTTGGTAGACTCCTGCCGCAGCAAGTCCATCCCGCTTTTCGGCGGGCTCTGGTGAAAACCGGGACCTACTTAGATTTCGCTCCCTGGCGTGGCTATTGCCATTGTCCCCTTAACATGCTGCGATCTGTGGCAGCTCCAGTAACCTACTACTGTGTTCTTTGACGCTATCGTAGGATCTTAGCCCTCAGCTTGTTTTTTTCCAGCTGGCGCTGCCCTGACTTTGTCAGGCTGCGGTCCCGCTTCAGTTGTTTAGTCAGCTTTGCCCCTGTAAGTACCCAGGGAATTTTAGAGTGAAGCGATTCTAAGAGCGGCGGCAGTCATCTGCGTGTCATACTAAAACACAGCATTGTATGAAGACCAAACAAAGCTCCCTCTCCATATTTAAGCATGGCACAATGTTCTACAGCAACCTACAGGCTCTCTGCAGCCAGGAAATAGCAATTTTTTAACACAATTCGTCCCAAAGTAATTCGGGCCGAAACAAATTTTGACGGAAAATTCGTCGAAGTTGACGAATCGAATTATTGAGAAATTCGGCCATTTACATTATTTTCTATCTTACATCTATCTTTATCATCAAACATCTATCTTTCATCATCTTTTCTATCTATCTATCTATCTATTTTTTCCCCCCGTATTCTAAAAACGATCACACTGATTTAGCACATATTCTGGGTTATCAAATTGTGACAGAGTTTTACTTTTGTTACATTATTATTTCATGTATGTTAGTTGTTCTTCCTTTGTATTTGTCATTAGTACAACCTATAATTTATATTGATGGCATATTTTCTAACCATGCAGGAACCTGGTGGTTAATGATATCCCGGGAGATGTGAACACTTATCACCTTGGAGTGAAGTCCCCATCCATGGTTAACAGATAATGCCTATTATTCCAGCAGAGTATTGGATTGCTTTTAATTGAAGTTGTTTGTGAGCTGACATTTTATTTGTAACATTTCAGAAAATGAATTCAATGTTAATTTCCCTTCTAATGCTAATCAATATCACTCACATTGTTCAGTGACTCCATTTTTGAAGAATGATAAAAAAAAATTCACTGTGCTGTATAATTGGCTTTTTTTCAGCAGTAATGGTTGAGCTGTGGACACACGTCATACGGCTAAGTCTGATCTTGTTACAGAATTAAAAAAGAACTCATTGGGGCAGATTAATTAATACTAACAAAAATAAACACAGTGTAAATGTCAGGCGGGGGCCTGACCCGAACCCCACCCGCAGACTCAGGGGGAGCTGTGTGACTGACAAGTCCACCACCCTGAAGGGGGCGGGTTGCCCCCAGCCAAGGGGACCCAGAGCCGCTCCAATCAGCTACGGGGGGCGGTATCCGGGGGAAAACACTTTAAACTCCCGCTAGCTGAGTGCGGCCTGTAAAATTTCTCCGGCTCCTTATTACCTGGCTTTGTTCTTTGTATCTTACCTGTGATTGCCTTGGTTTGTTCCCCCTGCCCCCGGCTTGTTTTCTGTTTTTGTACCTCGCCCCCGTTTGGTTTTTCCCCTTTTTGGATATAAATATGACGGGCAAAATTTTCTTCTTTGGCGTTGAAAAACACCGTTTCTTTTACGACTAAACAGCAGAAAAACGCCGAATTATCCCTTTGGGGATCAATTGCGCAAAAGAAATGGTGAAAAAAATTAAACTATTGGCGTGTTAAAATGATGTGGTGACATTAGTTGACTATCACTGGGGTCGATGCCCGTATGGCAATTATCAAAAAATTTTCCCCGATAGTCATAATAGATTATCCCCGATGATCATTAAAGTCTATGGGAGAGGAAAACCCTTCATCTTACACCCAAACGGGTGAGAAGCTGGAATTAACATCCAAAACAGTCAAAATGGATATGTGCTACATCTTGGGCAACCCTTGGTTATAAAACCACAAAAAAAAAGTCAACCCATTCACTATCCCGTTTGTACCACAGCATGCCCCTTAAACCCTGTTCCCCAAAAATTTAAAAAAAGTGCCGAAGGCAGTTGATTTGAACCATCTTTTTATTTTGAACTGGACATTGACTACCCCTGCCGGGAAACCCGCGCGCCCCTTTAAACCTATCCCCCCAGAGATTAAAAAAGTCCCGGGAAAAAGGGAGTCTTTTAACCCCCTTTCTTTTTTTTTTTTTTTAAACATAAATTTTTTTATTAAGAGTTTACAATTAAAAAAGAAACTTACAAATCAAAATAAACGGGGGTAAAAACAGTAAGACCCATGTACGTCAATACATTAAATCCAGGACAACAGACATGGGGGCACAAATCTGGGCGGGTCTTGATTCTCAAAGTCATTGGATATTCCTAAAAAAAGGGAGTTAAAAGGCACTTCACAACAAAATTTTAAAAAAGGTACTAGGGGCAGAGTTCCATTAGGTAACGAATTTGAATAGACCAAATATGCCATTTCTGTTTTTGCTCAAATTAAATGGGGGGGGATAGAAAGATTATCTCACTATATTGAGTTTTTAATCCTACTAAAAAACTTCTGAAAACCTGGAGCAGATGTTCCCTTTCCAATGGTATCAAGGGTAGATCTGGTAGAAATAAAAATTGTGAACCACTTTTTTTGGTGAACTGAGGAATATCACACATGCCAAGTTAACAGTGCAAGTTCCTGTGTGAAGTAAATAAGGGGAAATAGATATGGATCGACCTTCTGTTGCACCCCCAAAAGCTGTGATAACAGGCAAAGCCACCACATAGTGTTTGGGAGCCAGCTGCCCCCAAATTTTTCCCCCAGACCTTTTAGGGGGGACCCGGGAAAAATAGAGCTGTTTGGGGACCGAGTAAGGTCCCCAACGAAGATGTATTTTCCCTTGAAAGGGGCCCATATTTTAGCATTTAGAGTGTTTAGAGGTGACATCCCCGTTGTCCCCCATCCTAAACTGGAAAGTTTTTGGACTTTTTCCAATTCCCTTTGCCCATATTCGGGTTTGTTTCAGAACCCAACGTCCATCGGGTGAAAATGTGAGAGCCCCTTAAGTGGCAGTTTTTCCCCAGTAGAAAAACTGGAAAGGGGGATGAGGTATTGCAGGGGGGGAAGTGGAGATGGAAAAAACTGCTTTCCCGGGACTTGTAAATAAAAATAAAATTGCGGTTTGGATGAGATTGGGCTGATGTCCCGCAAATGATCTAAAGCCCCCTCAGCAACAATCCCAATTCCCCAGATCCCATTAGAAATCCATTGTTGATTTATTTTGAATAGTCCATGGCTGGATAATGGACAGAATTTCAAATCACATGTATCTACGTTTAGCACTATAGTTGTTCCACAACTTAAAAGATGCTTAACGTGGGTAGGACATATGGTGAAGGGGGAAAGTTGGGGAAGCCAAACAGCATTGCTATTAAGTGTTTTTAAAACCGAGCCTAGGATGTTGATTTTTCAATATTTAAACCAGGGTGAACTTGAGGTTTTTTCCAGGTTAAAAAAACGGTTCCAAAAAATGGAGGAAATGTTTACTCAGAAAATTTGGTACAGCCACCCCCCCTTGCCTTTTTAAGAGGATAGGAAAGTCTTTTAAAACCTCGGTTTCTTGGACCCCCCAAAAAACTTCGGGAATAATTTTTGAACCGAAGTAGCAAATCTGGGGGAATCGAAAGGGGGAAAGGGGGCTTTTCCAAAGTATAAAATTTTGGGGAAAAGGGTCTTGGTGACACAAATTTTGGCCTCCGGGAAAAGAGGTAAGGGGCCAATTTTTTCGTAATTCCTCGGATAAAAGGAGCAAGCTGATTCCATTATTTTTTTATGGTGTAGAGATTGGGGGAAAAATCTGAACCCCAAGGTCGTGATACACGATTCTGCCCAAAAAAATTTAGGGAAGTTTGGTGGGGGTTTTTAGTGGGGCAATTAATCGGCAAGATAATAGATTATGACATTAACTATAAAAAACCCCTTAGTAGAACTGAAGGATATCTAATAAAGCGGGATAAAAAATTCCCGGTTTTTTGACTTTTAAACCCATGTAGCAAAAAGACTGGCTTTGGATGGGTTTGGGCCTATATCAAACCAATCAGGGGCGAATTTATCATTTCGCCGGGGTTCAATACACAGTCAAAAATCAAAGGTGAGACGGGTCCCCCCTGGTACCATTAGAGATATTGAATTAGTGAAAAAAGCCAGAGGAATAAACTTGGCTGAGGGTGATGTACGAGAGGTAATTGCCGCCAATATAGGACCAAAAAAACCCAATTTGGGAGGACTTTTGCAAATGCCCGTTGAACATCGAAGCTTTTTTCCCCTCGGGTGAAAAAAGGGGCAATGGAACTTGGTTTTATTATAATAGCAAAAATTAAGGACTTTCTGAGCCACCCCTAGTTTGTCTTTTTTAAAACCAAATCCAACCTGATCTGGGCCAACAAAGGGATGGTATAATACTTTTCCTCTTTTGGCAAAAATTTTGGAAAAATAATTTAATTCAAATTGAGTAAAGAAATAGGACGGTAATTTGACACTATATCTTGTGTTTACCAGGGGGGGAGGTCACAATCGGGGCCCAACATCTCTGCAGGGGGGATCATTCCCATTAGCAAAAAAATTTAAAAAATTTTATGGGTGGGGAAATTGAGAATTATTAAAAATTATAAAAAATTTCGTTATTTAATCCGTGGGGGCCTGGGATTTTTCAATTTGGTTTGTTAATGCGCCTGGAGTTCTGTAAAGGATAGGAAAAGAATTAAGCGATTTAACTGTTCTCTGAATTTTGGGGAATGCAAATTTAATCTAAAAAGATCTGATTTGAATTTGTAACGGGTGGGAGTGGGGATCTCTTTAAGATTGTAAAAGGGGGGTGAAAAAATTGGGGAAAAGAGTTAAAAAATATGTTGCGGGTTAGTGATTTTCGATTTTAAATTAAGTGAAATTTATTTTGGTCGGGTTGGAGTTTTTAACTCCGGGGCCGATTTCCGGCGCCACCCTGAAAATTAGAAGTTCCAAACCCGTAATTTAGCTAGGGAGATTCGAAAATTATGGAGGGTAAAAAATTGCAATGACGCTCAAAGGAACGTAGCCCTTCAATGTTATTTGGGGGAAAGGGGGATTTTTTTAACGAGTTCACCGCATTTTTAATTTTCCCAAAGGATCGTTCAACTCTTTCTCTTTTTCGCTTTCCCCCGGGACGAATTTTTTAAAAACCCCTCTAATGAACCTTTTATGACGACCAAGTGAGAAGGAGGGATAAAAAGGGGAGGTGTTGAGAGAAAATACTCCTTAATGAGGTTTTGTTTCTTCCGCAACTAAAACGCTTTTAGGAATACGTATTCAACCCAGGGGGGGTAGATGGGGGGGGGTAAAATTTATTATTACAGAGAGAACCCGGGGCTGGTCGACCCTGTTCTAGTCTTTTTTAGTTAACAAAATATTAAAACAAACTTGCTTGCTTGTAAAAAAAAAATCTTTCGTGAAAAAATTGTTTGGGGGCTGAGAAAAAGGAATAAACTCTATCCTCAGGGTTTCGAGCGCCCAGGGGTCGGCTGTTTTCTAAATTCCAAGGGTTGCAGGGCCTGTATCAAGAAGGGGTATTACGTGATGTCCCTTTCCCGGGTTTATAAAACCCTTTTAAAGTCACCCATAAAAATAAGGGGCCCTCACAAAGGGGCCCTTAATTTAGTAATGACCTTTAAGATAAGTCGTAGCCCTTTTTTTGGGGTAAACGGGCCTTTTTTTTTTGTAATTATTGTTTCTAGCAAAAAAATGCAGAAAATGATCAACCCCGCATCAATAAGCCCCGTTAAGCGAGAAAAAATTATCAAAAAAAAAAACGACTCCAGCTTTTTTTTTTAAAAAGGGTAAGGGAAATGGGGGGGAATTCCCCATGTCTAAAAACCCGTAGATTCTTGCTCTTAAATGTTTTCCGGGGACAAATTTTATGTTGCCTTAGATTTCAACGCTTTTTTCTCCCAAGGGGTTTAAAAACCCTTAAAGGGGAATTTCCCGTTTAACGTTTGGGGAAGATTTAATCCCCCTTATTCCACAGGGGAAATTTTGGGGACGGGTTATTCATGAAAATCCTCCCGGGGAGAGGGGAAAACAGAGACCGGAAAAACCCCAAGGGTTCACACATGGCAATAAACTAAAAAAAACAATAACAAATTTGGGATTTTCAGCAGTAGAACATTAACAAATCTTGAAAGAAAAAACATCCAAAAAAAAAAAAACAAAAACAAACAACCCAATTTTCCCATTGTGGGAAAAAAAATCCCGGGGGGAGAATCCCAGGCAGGACCTTTTCGGCGAAAAATAAAAAATTCTGCATATAGTTCCCGACGGCAAAAAGAGGAACACGGCTCCCAAAAAAAAAAAATAAGGAGAAAATACTTAGCTGCTGGATTCAAGTCTTTTGGTCTTTATCCCGGTCTGCCTGCTTCTCTGACCACAGCGGGGGGTTTTAACTTTGGACGGATCCTTAGTTTCACAGGGGTAGGGGGCGGGAATGTAGAAAGCAAAGCGATTAAAAATCCTTAGCCTGGAGGGGTTATGGGGAACCGTGGTTGAGCCGTCCTTTAAAAATTTTAAATTTGATTTGGGGAAACCCCAGGGTTAATTCCCTGGTCTCGAGAATTTTTGTGTATTTGGGAAACTCTTTTCCCTTTAGCATCTGCCCGCGATAGGTCGGGAAAGGGGGTGAGTTTCGTTTTTTCTGGGAAGGGAGGTTTTTTGGGGGGGGTCTCCGGAAATTGTCCTTGGGTTCTGAAAAAATGTTTTTTTTTGAAATCCCTTGGAACCGGGGGTGAGGTTTTTGGGTTTTGGTAGAAAATGAATGGGTGATATAAGGTTTTTGGGGAAACTTGGAAATTTTAAAAAGAGGAAATAAAAAGGAATGAATTGGGGTAAAGGTTTTGGAGAATGTTTATTTTGGTTTATTTTTGGAAATTTGGGGGTTGTATTTTTTAAGGTGGTTGGGAAGAAGGGAAATTTTTTGGGTTTTGGGTTGTTTTTTTAATATTTAGTTTTAATAGGTTGGGTTATTGAGGTTGGGGTTTTTGCTTGAAGTAGTTTTGGGTATTTTGGAAGGGAAAAACGTGAAGATAATGGAGTTTTTTGTATTTGGTATTTTGGGATTTAAGAATTTTTTGGGTGTGGTGCTGGGGGAGGGAAAAGTGATTGGGAGGTGGGGGTTTGGGGGTTTAAGGGGTTTGTGGGTTTTTTTTGTTTTTTTTTGGGTTTAAAAAAGTTGGGTAAAGTAGTATTAAGAAATGTTTGTAGTTTTTTTTATTTTTTAAAGTGGATAGTATTTGGGGGTTAAAGTGGGAAGGGTTATTTATAGAAAAAGGTAATGTGGGGGTTTTATTAAAAAAGTTTAGTGGAATTTTTGGAAGAGTGATTGATAGGGGGAGTTTTATGTAAGAAGAATTGGGTGTGGTGTTTTTTTGGAAAGGGTTATGGGGGGGAGTTTTTAAGAAGATTTTTGGAGTGGGGTGTGTAAAAAGTTAGGTGGAAGGTTATTGTAGAGGGGAGTTGTAAAAGGGTTTGTATAAATGATTTTGGAGTGGGAGGGAGAGTGTTTAAAAAGTGTGATTAGCTTAGGAGAGAGTAAGATACAAGTTTTAGGGTAATGAAAAGGATTTTTTTGTTTGGGGGATAAAATTATGGAGATTTATTGGGGGGGGGAGGATATTTAAGTTAAGAGAGGGTTTGTGTAAGAATAATATTTAGTGTAGGGGGGTTTATTTAAAAGAAGTTTGGTGGTGCTTTTTGTGTGAAACAATGTTCAAAAGAAAGATTTTAAAGTGAGGGAGGTATTCGTTTAGAAAGGAGAGGTAACAGTGAGGGAAATTTTTTTAGTGAGGGAATAAATTGTGAGAGGAATTAAAAAGGAAGGGGAAATAACCTCTAAATATGGCCCCTGCCATGTGGGGGTTGCAGGGGAAAAAAACCCGCTGTTTAGGGCCACTACAGTCTGTTGGAGTACCTAGCTTTTTGTGTTGTCCTGGGCTGGCTCACGGGGCCTGCTGGGATAGAGCACCCTGTGCTGAAGGGGAAAGGGGCCAAAGGATCAGTCCTCCTCTGCAGCAGAAAAACTGCAGGCTGCAGGTAAAGGGGAAGCAAGCAAGGATTCTGGTCCCGGAGAGTAGGAACGCCAAAATTTTTAAGGGTGAAAAAGTGGGAAGGTCCCGAGGCATCCGGGACCCGGTTGGGGTTTATGTGCAACAAAGGGTTTAGTTGGCAGATTAGATCTTCCTCCAAGAGCTCTCCCCCTTTTTCAGCGATGCCATTTAATCCAGGCCACGCCCCCTTTTAACCACCCTTCTAGTGGAACTGGACATTGACTATACCTGTCCTGGGCCACAGCAGTACCCTTTAAAACCCGTCTGACCCCCAGATTTAAAAAGTGCCTGAAAAAGGGTCTTTCAACCCTTTTTTAGTTTAACGGCATTAACTATACCTGTCCTGGGGCCCCAGCATGAGCCCCAAACCTGCATGACCCCCCCGATTTAAAAAGGCGGATAAAGGGATCTTTTAACCACCATTTTTGTTGAAAATGACTTGACTTATCTTCCTGGGGGGCCCCAGCAAGCCCCCCAAACCCGCATGCCCCCCGATTTAAAAATTTCCGGGAAAAAAGGGGTCTTTCAAACCTCATTTTTGTTGAATGGACATTAACTTACCTGTCCCCGGACCACCATGAGCCCAAACCTGCATACCCCAGATTAAAAAGTGCCGGAAAAAAGGGGTCTTTCCACCACCTTTTAGTTCACTGGGAAAAAACCCTGTCCCTGGGCCACAGCATAAGTCCAAACCTCTGACCCCAATTAAAAAATCCGGAAAAAAAGGGGTCTTTCAACCCCCCATTTTAGTTTCATGGACATTAACTATACCTGTCCGGGTAACCTACATTGTTCAAGCTTCCGTACCCCCCTTGTACAATTTGAGGATATTTGTATCAGTATTTTGTGCTCCAGTTTTTTAAATGTTTAAATTTTAGAAAACACATTTTTAAAAAAAGGAGGAATCCCACCCCATCTTTGTTTTTCTTTTTTTTAAAAAAGTATTAAATGGGTTTTTCTCACTACAGGGTTGCCCACTATTTAAAAATCTTTCAAAAAAAAATCATTTGAATTGTGCCATTAACAGTGTCCTACCATCCCTTTTTTTGACAGCACCATCACCCTTTTACCCTCTTTTACAAATTTTGAAAACAATGCTGTTAGAAACACATTTTTTACAAAAGGGCCTGTAGTAAGCTCATTTCCAGCAACATGCCCCCCCCAAAATTCAAAACTGACCCCCTTTAGCCACTTTTGACAATTTTAAGAACAAAAGCTGTTAGAAACAAAATTTTTTTTATAAAGGCCTGTATATTGCTGCATTTCAAAAACAGGAGGCCCAAAAAATTTTAAAAATGATTTTTCGACTACAAATTTAAATTTTAATGCAAGGTGGGTCAAACAAAACTGGGGGCCCAAAGTAAAAAAAACACCCATTTGAAATGAAAAGGATAAAAAAGGTTTTTTTTTTAACCTATAAATACACCTGCGGGGGAACAAATTGCTGTATTCAAATTTAAGTGCAAGGGGTCAAAAAACAAAGTGGACTGCGCCAAGTGAACAACACTATTAAAAGTGTAGGAAATAAAAGGGGGTTTTTGCACCAATAAATACCCTGCGGTGACTACAAAATTCTTTTTCAAATTTAAGTGCAAGTGGCTTATGAAGAAAACTGGGCCCCCCAAAGTAAAAAAAATACATTTGAAAGTTACGAAAAAAAACGGGTTTTTTTTTTCCCCATAAATACCCCTGCGGTGATAGAAAGTTTTTGTATCCATTGTAAGTAAAAAATGGGGGTTTGAAAAAAGGGGCTGCGCCCAAAATGAAAAACACGTAAATTTAAAATTTGTACGGATAATAAAACGGTTTTTTTTACCCATAATACACCCGCGGTACTAAAAAATTGCTGTATTCAAAAATTTTAAATACAAGGTGGCTTATGAAAAAAATGGACTGCACCAAAGAAAAAAAACACCTATTTTAAATGTAAAACGGATAATAAAAGGTGTTTTTTTGCACCTATAAATACACCTGCGGTGACTAGATAAGTTCTGTATCATATTGTAAGTAAAAAATGGGTCTTTGAACAAAACTGGGCTGCGCCAAAATGAAAAACACGTAAGTTAATTGTGTACTGATAATAAAAGGTGTTTTTTGTAGCTTTAAATACACATGTGGTGACTAGAAAAGTTCTGTATCCTATTGTAAGTAAAAAATGGGTCTTTGAACAAAGCTGGGCTGCGCCAAAGTGAAAAACACGTAATTAAATTGTGTACGGATAATAAGACGTGGTTTTTGCACCTATAAATACACCTGCGGTGACTACAAAATTGCTGTATTCAAATTTAAGTACAATATAGCTCTATGAACAAAACTGGACCACACCAAAGTAAAAAAACACCTATTGAAATGTAAACGGATAATAAAAGGTGTTTTTTGCACCTATAAATACCCTGCGGTGACTAGAAAAGTTCTGTACCCATTGTAAGAACAAAGTGGGTCTTTAAAACAAAAACTGAGCTGCGCCAAAGTGAAAAAAAACCAAATTTAAAAATCGTGTACAGATAATAAAAGTGATTTTTTGGCCCCCACAAATACACCTGCAGTTACTAGAAAAGATCTGTATCCTAATATAAGTACAGGCTCCCACAAAATACAAGCTAATATTTCACCAAAAACGGGCCCCAAAAACTGTTAATAAAAACTCATTTCAATGCAGGATCAAAGCAGAGTCTGGGCAGCACAATTATCCACTCTCCTTTCAAAAGCCTGCCCGCCAGCCTGTCTGTCTGTGTTTGCCCGCATTACCCCCCCCTCCCCACGGTTGTACAGCGCTAGATGCTCCTTTAAAATTCTCAGCCTGAGTAACTAAAAAACTGGAAATCTCTAATCTACCTAAGTTCTAATATTCACATCTAAAAGCATAGTATTCTGTGTTAACAAGGAGAACAGTTTCGATTAGCTGTTTTGAGAGAGACCGACCATACGTCCTGCTCTTATGATACACACACACACACTGATCATGAACAGGAAGGGCTGTTCTATGTAAAACGAGGTCATGTGATTTTTCCAGCCAATCACAACCATACACATCCCGTCATGACGTCGCTCACCCAGCTCACCCTGCTCTATTCTCTAAGCTGATTTCTGGCCGCCAAAATGACAGGAAGCGCCGAAAATGGCGCGATATTAATAGATTATGTGCAGATTTTAACCTAAATTATCGCGTGATCGAAAAAATCCGATCAACATAAAAACCGTGCCGGTTTCAACTTTGTCGACAATAATCGCTCAACATTAAAAATGACGTGTATTTTACTGACTACAACAGCAGAAAAACACTTAATTAACCTTCGGATATGAATTATGCTACAGGCAAAATTTCTTTTTTGCCATTTAAAAAAAACTTTCTTTTACTGACTACAATAGCACAAAGATGTTTAAGTAGCCCTTGGATATAAATTGAGCAAAATAAATGAGCAGCCAAAAATGAACTGGTATTTGGATTGAAAAAAAAACACTGTTTCTTTAACTGAATAAAAACAGCAAAAACAGGCTTAGATAACCCTTGGATATTCAATGTGCCCAGAACTGAGCAGAAAGCATTAAAATGTATATGCACTGAATTGGACGCACACTGGACTTCATTCCAATACCCCACAAAATCAAAATTAGAACGTAAGAGAAGCAGTCTCTGAGAAAAGCTGTGACACCCCCCCAAAAATCGCTGTATAAAAGTTATTTCTTTTGTGTGAGATCTCAGCTACAGGAGCTGCAGCAACTACAATACGGCACAGAGAGAGGAATGTGAACTGCCAGCGTCGCGTCCGGGCTTATATAGTGCGGTAACGTCACAGAATCACGCCGGTCTCTGATTGGCTTCATCTCTGCACATGTCATTTAGGCTACTCTTTTCTTCCTCCCAGAGTTCTTTGCCCCATGTAACGCCATGTGCTTGCAGCCATTTTATCAATTAAAAACATGCTTCGTTCCCGGGAATCACCCCAAACTTCACTTCTTTCAGAATCAAAGTTTCCTGAAATTCTAAACGAATTCCATTCGTTAATTGATTCGCCCATCTTAGATACAGGCATTGGTTTTCAAAATTTATAACTAAAAAGAACAAAACATCAACTCACCGGCCATTTTATTGGTACACCTTCCAATCTCGTTAAATTTAAATTTTTTCAGCCAATCACATGGCGGCAAACCAGTGCTTTAGGGCATGTAGCATGGCAAGAAATTTCCTGGTTCAAACCGAGCATCATAGGGGAAGAAAGGGGGATTTGACCTTTAAACGGGCGGGTTTGTTTGGTGCCAAAGGGTGGTCTGAGTATTTCAAAACTGCTGATCCCCGGGGATTTTCACGCAAAACCCCTCTCTGGGGTTTACAGAGAATGGTCCGAAAAAGAAAAAAATCCAGTGAGGGGCGTCCTTGGGGAAATGCCTTGTTATCCCAAGGTTCAAAGGAAAAGGGGGCAGACTGGTTCGACTGAAGAAAGGCAACAGGACTCAAATAGCCCCCCGTTAAAACCCAAGGTGGGGCAAAGGCTCTCTAAACGCACTACCCGAACTTTGAGGCAGATGGTACGCGCGAAGACCACCCCGGGTCACTCCTTTAGCTAAGAACGGGAAAACTGAGGCTCCAATTGCCAAGTCATCGAAATTGGGACAGTAAAGATTGGAAAAACGTTTTCCCGCTGATGAGTCTCATTTTTGCTGCGACATTCGGGGTGGTAGGGTCAAATTTTTCGTCAAAAACATGAAAGCTGGATCCATCCTGCCTTGTACAACTTTAGGGGTTTTGGGGGTGGGGTCAGGGTTTTGGGGGAAAATTTCTGGGGACTCTTTGGGCCCTTGGTACCAATTGGCATCGTTGCAACACCTTTTGAAATCTATGCCCCGAAGAATTGAGGCAGTTCTGAAGGCAAAAGGGGGGCCAACCGTTACAGCATGGTGTACCTAATAAAGTGGCCCGGGGAGTGTATATAGCCACTTGTCCACCTTATTTTCTCCTCTTTAGATCTCCCGGCATATAGTATTTTTTATGGTATACGTAGATAGCCAATTATATCAGAAATAATTACTCCATACTCCTTTAAGGAAGAAATACACAGATAATACTAAAACAGTTTTTGCTGAATCTGCCTTTATTTCTACCTAAAGGAGGATTATATATCTACAAGGGGTATACCTAACTACAGGGGCCCATATAGTTATCTACAGGGGGCCTATATAGCTACCTATGGGGGTCTATATAAATACCTACAAGGGATCTATACACCTACCTACAGAGTACCTACATACCTACCTACAAGGAGCCTACATACCTTCCTAAAAGGAGGTTTACGTATTTGCCTAACCAATTTTTGGGTTGTGCCTACCTATTACCGTATGTTGGGTGTTTAGTTACTACTATATGGGGACACAAAAGAAGTCTAAAACATGGTACTCAAATGGAAGCCTAATAGCCATTTGGGAACACTTTTACTGGTTGGGGCACAACGGGGTCATTATTACCATTTGGGGTGCTATAGATGGGGAGTTTGCACAAAGCTGGGAATTGGCAGGAAAGAGCTGGAAAAGTGTGGAGTCTAAGATGTTTTTGTGTAAAATTCTGCAGGGAAGAGTCATGGCTCAGAAAAGTCATCATGACGGTCTGGACCAGATGGAGAAGAAAAAGGAAAGAGTATGATTAATCAGAGAACAACTTATCAGAGAAGACGTTAGCTGTAAGCAAGCTTGGACTGGCCCACAGTGGAACAGTTGGGCTCCACAGCATGGAAGGCCTGGAGTTTCTTTTAAACTGCATATGCCTGCTTGGAAAAGACAAAAAGGAAGAGAACAGGAGGCAAAAAGTAAGAGGCAGAGTATAAGAGGCATGTACAGTAATGTACAGTAGATGTGTGATGGGCCAGCAGAATTACCTTCATATATGTAATCACTTATATGTGTGCAGAGAGCCTATGTACAGCTGGTATCTACCACTGTACGGCCACTGAATGGTGGCAATATTGGTTATAGTATAATGTTTTTTATTTAGTAATGGTATGGTGTATTATTTAGTCACTATGTGGTCATGATATGTAGTGATGATATATGGTGGTATTATTAAGTCACTATGTGGTGATGATATGTAGTCATGGTGTGGTGGTATTATTCAGTCAATATGTGGACATGATATATGGTGGCATTATTTAGCAACTATGGGCCTTATTGATGAAAATTGTCTAAGTCTAAAACTCACTTTGTTGCCTATAGCAACCAATCAGGGCACCCCTCTCATTTCATATAGTGCAAAATAAGTTATTTTTTCTAAATTAGATGAACTGAATTTAACATTATTTTGTTCCTGTGCCATCTTCCTTCCTGATAGCATGAAGTGATGTCACCACAGGCTGGCACACAGGATTTTCAGGAGCTTGAGAACAGAATGTGTTATCTCTAATAAACAAAGAAGACTAATCACTTGTTTACTTTGAGATTTGCTGTATAGATAAGATTTCCTGCTCTCATGTCAGTGCAATTAGATGTGCTACAGAGTTGATATGCTAATCACTGCTATGGAGCCACCTAAAGCCTAACCAGGAAAAGACAGGATGCATGAATCTAAAGCTGCTTTTGACTCTGTGAAACAGCATGGTGAAACAACACCTTTAGGTTTTAAGGGTATGTTCACACAACATAATTGCGGGGCATATTTCAGAACGTAATTGTGCAGCAATACACTCGAAATGAACCCCACAATAGCTCTCCCAGATAGCTGTAAATTACCTCCGTCTTCCCTGCACGTATTAAATGCCAGGTGAAAGAAGTGACATGTTACTTCTTCCTGGCGTTTAGACATTGGGGATAATAGAAACACCGGGTGTATTGTGGTGCGCACAGTATGTGCAGCAATACGCCGTGTGAACATATCCTAAGGAGCACCACTTAAGCAGCCAGTGATATCCCCAAAATGCCCACTTTTTATGTAAACACTGCCCATTTTTTGTCATGACTGAGTTGGGGCAAGTTGAAGCTTGAATGAGACTATTATAGGTAACCTAAAAGAGAAACTATCATCGCCACACAAACACAAAAATGTAATGTAGATGAAATTATATGACTTTTCTCAAATACATTTTATTAGCTAATCAGATGATTTTCCTCAGTATTACCGGGAAACGGGTTTTACTTTCACATTGTCCGGCGGAGATCACAGTCTGATAAAAATCCTTCTGTGGGAGATACCAATTGTGCAGGGAGAGCTGAGGACATTACAAAAAAGCCAGCTTGCCTTGGAAATTTGGGTTTTTAAATTAATCTTCCCCAATTTTTTCAACTCCTCCCCCAGGCACCCGTACACTGAGGACATGTCTAACAGGGTTTAACTGTTGCTTTCAGCCTCCTCCTCCATAGCACATAAACATGCATGTTACACTGCTACTAGTGTAATAACAACCTGCATGAAGGTAGCAGAATAGAGTTTCCCAGTGTACAGACTTACAGGGTCCTCCCTGTACAGTGGGCTCTCCCAGCTCAGAAGCAGGAAGTTTCACAGAGCTGTCAACATAACGAGCTACCATACTGTGAGGAGCCGGACTTGTCCTGACTTCAATCCATTGTAAAAACTGAATTACAGTTTAAATGGTTTCATTTTCCTAATTAAAAGTATTTGAGAAAGTGTTTATATTTTAATTTTCTATTACTTCATAAGGTTCTCTTGAGGCGATAGGTCCTCTTTAAAGTTTACACTTCGTCATCACTACATTGCACCTAGTGGTGCAGAAAACATTTTTCTCTACAGTTCCCGGATGTAGGATGTGAAACCACCCTATTAGTGGTTTTATATATATTCATTATATATGTGCTATTTTATGTCTGCCTATTTAGTGTATATATAGATATGATGATAATGATGACTATGTATTTCCTAGTGAACAGAACCAGCGGAACATGTGGTCAATCAGGAAGAGTACCAGAGGACCCTGGAGGGTGGGGAGGTTGGCTGCAGACATATAAGGGTAAATCTGCCATGTCAGGCAGCTATTTAGCATGAAGGGGGTCATCTGTACAGTAGCCAGCAGTGTAGCAAAGGCAGGTGGAGGTTCGAGACCTAGATCAGTCCTATAGAGGAGGACTGCTCACAGAGCCAGAACAAGAGAGAAGGAGCAAGGAAGACAGACACCAAGAAAACAAGAGTGCCAAAGAGAGAGAGAATGAGAATGGAAGAGACTGAGAGATGTATTGCCCAGATCACCTACTTTTGGGAGAACTTGGAACCACCCTCACCATGGGCCTACTTAAATAAAATACATGGGCTGGTCCTGGAAGATCTCCAGTGTGCAGGCAATCCCCGCTTGACTGAAGGTAAAGGCTTCAAAAGAGAGCTGCAGTAAGTCTATTGGGTGTGGTTTACGTAATTTATGAATTCTTCTCAAATAAGAAGAACTATCTGTGAATGTAACATGATTTGAAATGTATTTAAGTTAGGTACCATAAGTAAAAGCCTGCCAAGACTGCTAGCTCCTGTGTCTCTATGGTTTCTCTCTGTCGGTGCACACTGGCACCAACACACCCACTAGTAGGCCGATATTAGCTTCACACGGCACACCGAGGTGCACCTGCCTCCGGCACATAATATTAACAAATACTCAGGGCAGTCACTCCTTTGCTACTCACTTGCCCACTCCCAGAGTGCAGACTGCTCCAACTTACTGGAATCTACCAGAAAGGACCCTGGAAAGGCCCAGCTCCCAACCTTCCCCTAAGATGACTGATCCTCTAACCATAGTTGACTTGGCTTGGCCATAAATCAACCAAGAAGACCTCCTATTAGTGAGAGGGACCATAGGCTGAGCTGCTAGAAAGACACCCCAACACATGTACCATGAATACGGCAGAGCAGTCTGCTCTACCTGCAAAAATATGCAGGCCACAAAAGAGGAACCAAGCAAAATGTACAACAACAACCCATAGGAAAAAAACACAATGCAAAAACAAAATGAAACACATCCAAAGTTGAAAACAACCTCTAATACTTTGTTTCCTCTAACTGATCTAGAAGAAGGCAAGAAACCCAGACATAAAACAGTCTGAAAATAATTTCCCTCCTGATTCCAGATACTGATCAGACTGTATTAATATTATTTCATTCTAAGTAACTGTCTTAGCCTTTTATGAAGCCCTTAGGTGTTACTGCTCTCTTATCTGGCATAAGGAGGGGAATCCTTCGTGAGTTACACCCTAAGACAAGTCGTCCATTTAAAAAACATGATTTTTCTATTGTTTCATGTGCTTTTCTCACCAGAATGATTAGCTTTAAACATATAGGCAAAGGTAAATAAAAACTATTACCAAATGCAATCCAAGGAGAAGAAAATAGACATAGGCTGCACATCCATTTACCATATGTTGATCTATTGCTTGACAGCTAAACTATTTTTAAAAAATGAACATGAGACACTTTTTGATTAGGTGTAGTCTGATTAAGGACCACTACCGCTTTTTTTCAGTCTGCTTGCTGGGAGCCTATGGAATGATAAGCGTTTGTGATCCTTTCCTTTTGTTGTGGTACTGTGTGGCGGCCATTGTTGCTGTCTTGTGGTGCCTGGGGAGCAGTGTGACCCAGAGCTGGGTGGCTAGATCTGGCAGCGGTAGCGTTGTTGGGCCACTGGGTTGTTCCCTTTACTATTGCTGCTGTCACTGCGGCAGTGGCCACCTTGCAGTGCTACATCATTGGGACCCACTTTAAAAAGGTGGGCTTATACCATTTGATCACAAAGTATACTAAGAACCTCATGTTTCATTTTTGAAAATATTTTTGCTGAGAAGCAATAGATCAATGTATGGTAAGTGGATGTGCGGTTCATGTCTTTTTTCTTCTTCCTAGATTGAACTTTTACCAAATACATTGCTGTTCTGATTTTGATTACTTTCAGAGCTAGAGCAGTTATCTCCTGATTATGTACACAATCTTCTCTACGTTACTGACCACCTCCATTTGCTTTAACAGACTCTACCAGGATGGTCAGGATGGTGATGTCACTCCTTGCTGTGTCTTCTCAGCAGCACAAGACCTTGTTTATGTTTCTTACTAACAAACTTCAACTCTTTAGCCTTTTGTGTCCTTGTGTACCACTTTTAAAACCCCTCTATTAACATTGCCTCTTTTACAGACTCAGCTAGTAATAGCAAAGCTGAAATGACAGCCACACTGTAGAACCACCACAGCTAAACAAGAGGTGGGAGCCTGAAGCTGGCCAGATATAGTGTGTTTTGTTATTCATGGACCCTTGCTTTACAATGCTCTGCTTTGGAGCACTGTCTGAAAGTGGTCATTGATTGACATTTATGGCTATAACTAGTGAACTTAGTTAAGACTATTACGATGTTCGTCCTATAGACACAGTTTTCATTCAGGATCTTGCAATTTACTGTCAGGTGCAACTTTATTCTGCTGGGTATTTAATAAATCAGAGCTGAGATTCACTTAAATTAACAGTTTGTCAGAATCCCAGCAACAGCAGAATCTGATTTGCTTATTAATATCTGACAGCGCTTTATAAAATGTGTTAAGAATCTGATTAAAAATACCTAAACCTGACAAAATAGCAAACTAACCAATGACAACCTCCATTTTGTATAGCTATGCTTCATTAATCAGATAGAAGGCGACAAGTATTAGGTAATCAGACATTCCAGACGTTATTGGACCGAGAAAGAAACCAAATGCTTTAAAGATAAAGCTGCAGTTTGGAGCCGCCTCAAATATAGTGAGACATAATACTCTGTTGTAATACTATTATCAGAATTAGGGCCATCATTAGGGCAAACTATGGGTACTGACGTACGGGGCCCAGATCACAAAGTGAATCAAGGTGGACCACCGTCTGTGAGCCCCTTTGTTTCACAAGTTTTTTACTGTATGTTGAGAGAGCAGCAAGGTGACAGCCACAGGTGGCCACAACGCTGCTGATTTGCTGCAGACGACCTGCAGCCTGAATACAACGGCAGTGTCACAAGCTACATATGAGAGTTGGCCCTGTGTGAGGCAGAGGGGGCCCGGACCCTGTGAGGGACGGGGGGGAGCGGCCTTGTGTGGTGACGAGAGGTCCTGGAGCAGTTTGGGACAGGGGAGAGGGCCCAGTAATGTGAAGGGGCCCTCTGTTGTGAAGAAGGCCTAGAGCTGTGGGGAGGGGCCTGTGGTGTGAAGAGAAGGTCAGAGTTATGAAGGTGTCCTGTGCTGTGAGAGGGCCCTGTGCTGTGAAGAAGGCCCAATGCTGTGAAGGGGGCCCAATGCTGTGAAGGGGCTTTGTTGTGTGAAGAAGGTCCAGAGCTGTGAAGGTGTCTTGTGCTGCAGACGGAGCGCCATGTGGGGGAGTGCATTTTAAATGGCCGCGGCGCCGGAGTAGCGCTTGTGCGCTACTCCGGCGCCGCCGGTCCGTTCCCACGGGCGGGTGAAGCGGGCGCAGGGTCCGCTCACCCGCCTGCGGTCTCACTGTGCGGGGAGGAGGCAGGAGGGATCGCTCCCTCCTCCCCCTGTATGTCCGGCGTCTGTGCGCGCGGTACACACAGATCAGCGGCGCAGGGGAAATGACGCGCGGCTGCTCTCATTCCCCCTGCGTCGCTGAGGAGATCGGGCAGGAGCCTGGCTGGAGCTGCAGGAGCCTGGTCAGGTAGATGGAATTTATTATTTTATTTTTATTAACTACATGGGGGGCTCTGCCTGGCTACAATGGGGGGGGGGTCTACCTGGCTGGCTACAATGGGGGCAACTACCTGGCTGGCTACAATGGGGGCAATACCTGGCTGGCTACAATGGGGGCAACTACCTGGCTGGCTACAATGGGGGCAATACCTGGCTGGCTACAATGGGGGCAACTACCTGGCTGGCTACAATGGGGGCAACTACCTGACTGGCTACAATGGGGGCAATACCTGACTGGCTACAATGAGGGCAACTACCTGGCTGGCTACAATGGGGGAAACTACCTGGCTGGCTACTAAAGGGGGCAACGACCTGGCTACAAGGGGGCACTACCTACCTGGCTGGCTACTACAGGGGGCACTACCTACCTGACTACTAAAGGGGGCAACTACCTGACTACTAAAGGGGGCAACTACCTGACTATTAAAGGGGGCACTACCTGGCTACAAAGGGGGCAACTACCTGGCTAACAAAGGGGGGCATCTACCTAGCTACAGAGGGGGCATCTACCTTGCTACACGGGGGCATCTACCTGCCTGTAAGGGCCACGACCTGGTTATGGGGGGCTACTACCTGGCTATAAGGGCATCTACCTGGCTTTCTTCCAAAGCCATTATGTAGTTAGTGTGGCTTTTTGAAGGGGCGTGGCACACAAAAAGATGGGCGTGTCCATGCAAACGTGTAGCGCGCCGCCCTCTTTAATCTCCTGCTTTTCCATTTTCAAAAGTTGGCAACTATGATTTATATACATATATATATATATATATATATATATATGTGTATAGTGTGTGTGCATGTGAGTATATAGCGTATGTTTATATATATTGTATGCATGTGTGTATATAACATATGTGTATTTATAGCGTGTGTATACAGTATGTGTGTATAGTGTGTCTGCATATAACGTGTACATGTGTGTATATTTAGCATAGATGTGTATATGGTATATGTACATGGCATGTGCATGTATATAGTGTACGTATAAATAGCATGTGTGTATATAGTATCTGTATATAGTATGTTTGTATGTAGCGTCTGTTTGTATATAGCATGTGTGTATAGTGTATTTACAGCTTGTATATAGCATAAGTGTCTGCGTATAGCATGTTTATATAGCATACACTTGTATAGCATATGTTTGTAAATAGCATCTGTGTGTATTTAACATGTGTGCATAGTTTGTTTATGGCATATGTGTGTATATAGTGTCTATTTGTGTATAGCGTGTGTATAGTATGTATAAGCATAGTTTTAATATAGAAATTCCCTAAAAAAGCCCCTGTTTGTAAAAAACATGTTTTACAGGGGTTTGTATATAGCATTGTGTTTATATTAAATGTTTTTTATATAGTGTCTGTTTGTATATAGGATGTGTGTATGGTGTGAATATAGGATATGTGTTTATATATAGCATTTGTATAAAAGTGCCCTTGGGGTATATTTTGTTGCAAATTTGTAAATATAGATGTAAAATAGTTTCTGTAAGGGCATTCCCTGTATAAAATGGGGTAAAATAGCATGTGTGTGTATTTTAATTTATATTATCTTTTGGGTTTTTTTTAAAGCTTGCGTTTTTTTTAAGCATGTGTGTTTATACGCTTTAATAGTTTGTGTGTATATATAGCGTCTTTATACAGCATATGTATATAGCGAAAAATAAAAGTAAAAGTAAAACTTATGTATATAGTATAGATATATAAGTATATATAGTATATAAGTATAAAAAATAAATAAAATGTAATAATATAAATATAATAGTATATATTTAATATTTAAAAAATATATATATAGCGCTTTAAACAGCAAAAAAATTAAAAAAGCGTGAATATAGTATATGTAATATACTAAAAATTTTAAAAAAAATTTTTTTTATGTTTTTTAAGTATGGATATTATTTTAAAATAAGTATGAATAAATATAAAAGTAAAAATTTTTTATTTTTTGAAATAAAACCGCTATGAAATTATCGTAAATTTTTAGTTTAAAAAATTTAAAAATTTTTATGGGGCATGTTAATTTTAAACCGTCTGGGGTGTATATGCAGTGTGGTATAGTTGCGCTATTTTGGGAAAAATTTTTTCTTTTTTTATTTTTTTCTTTTTGTGTGTTTTACTTTTGTGTCTTGCAAATTGGCCAAATCGGGTTTTAAGTCCCTGGGAAAGGGGGGGAAAAAGGGGCCCGGCAGATTTTATTTCCTAATTTTGGTTCCTGGGCCCCGGGAAAAGGGGGGGCCCAAAGGGCACTTTTACACTGCCCGAGTACAGGGGATGCGCTGTGGTAGCTATTGTTGCCCCGGGCTGGGAAATTGCTGTCATACGGCTGCTTTTCCCACCCCCTTTGTGAATTGGTGTCCTGGAGCAGCCTCAGCACCTTGCCCATGTGGTGAGAGTCACTGGCAGCTGAGATGTTCGTTGTCTGGGGGCCCCATGCTGGAGGATATCACCTGAGGTCCAATTGTGTAGCCAAGGGCTAGGAGTCCATCAGGTATTACGCTAGCAGCAAACTTTTCTGAGGATCGTTCTCTCCAGAGCAGGTTTAGGGAAGCACCCAATTTTTTGTGTTATCCCGTAGCTGGGTAAGGGGCACATATTCCCTTTCCCGTAAAATTTTTAATTTAACTCCCTTTTTTTTCCGTTTGGGTTTTTCTCCTTAAACTTTCTAAACTAATGTTTTACATGCACAGAAACTTCTGCAGGATGTATGGTTTAACTACCTATCCTACTTGTCCTTCCTACCTATGGCCGGAAGTGGGGTGTATTAGGAAATTGGCCCATAATGACAAAATACTCCGTAAAAAAAGTACTAAAAAAAAAAGACATTTGGGGGGACTAGGGGGGGGGGGGGGGGGGGGGGGGGACTTTGGGGGGAAAATTTTTCCCGGGGGGGGGAAGTTTTAAAATTTTTTTTTTGGGGGGGGGGTTAAAAAAAAATTTTGGTTTAAAAATGGGGAAAAGGGGGGGTTTTTGGGGGGGTTTTTTTTATTTATAAAAAAAAAGTTTTTAAAAAATAAATTATCCTAAAACCTACAAATATCAAAGGGGGGATCCGTTTTTTTTCCCGGATTTTTGGGGTACAAAGCAATTTTGGGGCAAGTACTTTATACACTATGTACCAGAAAAAGAAAATTGGGCCCTAAGGAGCCGCTCACCCAGTGGCGCCGCTAGAACACATGGGGCCCCCTTGCCAAAAAATTCCCGCTTGGGGCCCCCCCACTCCCAAAAAAAACACCGTCCCGTTTACCAATACTTTTTTAAAAGCCCGGGTTTACTACTTTTTGTATTGGATGACCGCGGTGTAGCGCGCTGCAGAAAATTATTTCTATTAAAAAGAATTGTCTAATAGAAGAAAATGAATTTCAAATAGGGCCAAAGAAAAACAAGTTATACAGCTAAAGTGTCTGTTCCCTACGATCGTATTGTACGTGCGGGGAGATAAGTGACATGTCAATTATTCGTGGCGAATACGCACTGCTAGTAATGAATATCAATGGGGCCGGCGCGCTGCCGCCCTCCCCCCTGCGCCTCGAGAGTATGCGCATATCATCTGTACTGTTCGCGCCGCTACTGAGGAAAGCAGCACGGATCATTGCAGCAGACAATTTGCTGTGCTGTCTTGTCCTCGGAGCAGCTTTAGAGCAGAGAGATGGATACAAGAAGTTCACAGGTTCTCACTGGAGCTACTAAAGACGCAGCTGTGCCGGGACTGCACATACTTCCTGCTGCTCCTGTACGGCAGGAGCTTAAAGATCCTTCTCCCACCTTCCCCACTGCTACCAGCCCTTCAGACAGATACCGAGCAGCAGAAGCTAAGTGAGAGGAGCAAAATAGATGACTATTTTGCTCTCTAAAGTGCCGCCCCTCCTCCTGCCGCATCTTTCATTAGAAAAATGGCCCTGGAGCCCTTCTGGCTCAGAGGCCCGGTCGCAGCTGCGACCGCTGCGATCCTTGTAGTTACACCGCTACGCTCACCTATGCACATGTAAAAAGCAGTACAGAACATGTAGTACTGCACTATCTAGAGAGGCGCTAGTAGACCAGCAATTACTGCATGTACCTACTAATACAGATGCTTTGCAACTAAAATGTTTAATATAATTGGTTGGATCAGTGTCTGGGACATTGTTTCTTGAAACCAAACTCAAAATACAATGTCTCAGGAAAGACCATTGTATGTTGAAAATATTGTATCCTTCCTGAGACCATTGTAGCTTTGGAGACAACTGTAGATTATTCTTTATTGTTACAATTAGGCAATATGTTCTACATAAGATCACTTCATCAGTGGTTCAATACATAAAACAACAGGTTTATATCCCAGCACACTCAAATTAACACTAGGTCATGTGAGCAGAAAGGTCACTTTAAATAAATGCATGGCATTAGAAATCTTTGTTATAAAACTTCAAAATCATATAATACATATAATAGATATATAATAAAACCTAAACACGTGAAAGTTCAATAAATACTATATGTATTTATTATGTGTCTTATATTTATTTTATTTCTTATCTGATTTTGAAGTGGTATAGCAAAGATTACAGGTTGATTCAAAATGTATGGTGAAAAAGTTATAGCCTCATTATTCAAAACCCGAGAGAACATAACACAAATTTATTAGCAGAAAAAGATACACAATCTATCCAGATTTTATCCACACACTAAACATATTCAAAGTGATTTTCATTACTTGCACGGCAGATGTCTAGGCGGTAGTCCAAGTCTCCTCAGACGCGTGACAGCAATGTTTGTGATGGAGAAACCTCTTAAATAATTTTGACGCATATTTATTTGTCTGTGCGCCTGTCTAAAATAAAAAATTCTAAGCCACCGGGGAACTGGAGTAGATTTATTTGTGTCATTTTTGGTGCAAAGTTTAGAAAATTTTGTTGGGCAGTGTAAGGTCACACCCTTTTTGCTAACCTTCGCCCTGCATTTTTTAAATTCGACAAAATCAGAAAAAAAATAGTTCAAAAGTTTGCAAATTTTGAGTACATTTTAGAAATGCATCAGATTTATCGCAGTGGAACATGCTGTTAAAAAAATTTAAAGGTGGTTTTCATACTTGTTTAGCTTTCTCGGGAAAATTCTTAGTTGGCTAACTTTCTAACCGGGAATGTTGGCGCATTTTTTAATGCAGTTTTTTTGTGCAGTGTGGGGGGACCGCTGCCATGTCCCCTTTGACGTGAAGTCACTTTCCACTTTGTCACACCCCTGTGTTTTTCTAAACAATCTAAATATCTATAATAAATAGTCTTTTTATGTAACATGCGCACAAAAAGTGCCCCAACTTTTTGGCACATTTGGAAGTTCTTTTCTGACATAACCATAATAATAAATGTGGGCCGATGTGTTGTGGGGGACGGCAAAAACTTTGGGCAACATGTATGAATCCTGGCACTGCAAGTCAGTTCTGAAATTTCTTCAATGCAGTGTAGAATGCACCAGAATGTATGAAGCTGTTCTTCTGCAATTCATACATAGAGGCACAGTCCAAGCCTTTACGACAACTCAAGCTCAGGCAGATCACCCTTTTAAATTGTTCTGGCTGTTCTAACTGTTTCTGCCTAGGACGGATTTCAGCCTATTGGAACGCAAAATACGTGAAAACCGTCCCCAAATCAGCCGTTTTTGAACGAGGCCTAATCCCACGAATGTGGTGTTGACGCCCCCCAGGAACTCCTTAATCTTTGTCGCATTAAAAAGCCTCTTTGTTGCCAAACTGGTGCAGTCACCATTCATACATGTGCCATTTGAGTTATGGTTTCAGTGGTTTTTTTTTGGTTTTTTTAACTGTAAATTTTTATTAAGGTTTTCAATACAAAAATACATACAACAAAGCTTAAGATAACTATCAAAAAGATACTGTGCAATCAAAGTAGTAAAAACAAAGTGCAGATAGAACAAGTGATCTCAATGGGATAAATAGAATACATTCTAGTCTACAACCCTTTAGTTATGGTTTCAGTGTTAATAGAAGTGTATTTGATCAATTAACTTCAAATCAAAGGCAATATAAGCCCTTTCCAATTTTTTTTTTTTTGTTGAAAAGAAAAAATGATTGGTGTTGGATTGACTTATTATATGAAGCACCAATACTTATATTTCTTACATTTTCATATATGTCTGTAGATACAGTATTTTTAAAGTATTAACTTATTTAATCATAATTATTTTTATTTTATTTTTGTTAGAAGCAGGAAATTTGTAATAGAAAATGTCAAAAATAAGTCAAATCCCAAATTTTTTTATTTTTACATATTTTTATCGCTAATGCCCTTTTTCGCAATCCCGCATAGTTCAATTTTCTTTGTTAGTTTGCTAATTTTTTTGCATAATTTTTTTTGTCTTGGAGGGCAAAATTGGCATCTTACAGATTAGAGATAACTTGTGTTGCTGTGCAGATTTAGTGTCTATAAATATTTAAGTAGATGTTTCATTTGTAAAAGCAAATATTAATTCTACTCAAGTTGCTATTTTTGCCATTTCTTTGCTTCTTTATTTTTTTTTTTCATAAATGCAAAAAGGCCCATTTCGCATATCTAGTAATTAGCCATTGAATCAATAGGATTCCTATTGAAGGACCCCAATGGAAATTTTCAGCAAATTCCAGTAATGGTTATGGGGGGCAAAGCAAAAAAGGAAAAAAAAATTAATAACTTCCTTATTTATGACAGAATGTAGATGGTTTTCCCTCAGGGGTGTTAACAAAAATTTTCATGGTTTAAAGGGGGTAATAAATACAGTATACTTTCCTTGCATGTTTTGCTCCCCATACATGTTATCATGTACCCTGCAGGAGTACCAAGGTTAGAAGCCCTTTACTTTTTCGTAAAAGTAGTTGAAACTAAAATCCAAATTTAAAATGTGTTGGGCTTTAGGGACAGATTGGGAATAAGGCAGTCCTAAAGGCTATGAAGAAGGGGCCCCAATGGTCCGAATTCATTAAAGTCAACAGTCATTAAATTGCATGCAAATGATACTTTTAAAATCGTTTTTCCAATCCCAAGATTATGCGGTATTTTTTATTTTTTTTATTTTTTTTTAAAGTCCCTTTTTAAATTCCAGGGGCTGTAATTTAGTGGGGTTATTAAGATTCATAAATTTTAACATCCATCGGCCCCCGGGAAAAACATCCATCTAAATCCGCTCCTTAACAGTTACCCTTGCTATTTTGCTTTTGGAATGTATTTTATTTTGTTTTTGGGGGTAGAAGTTATCACGCTTTTATTTTGGTTTAATGCACTGAATTAGCTATTATTTTAGATCTAAAAGAACGCCTGATAATTTAAAGCCCTCAAAAAAAGTGCGTTTTGTGTGTTAGGAGTTTTTTTCCCGCGTATAGGTTTATAATTCATGTATAGTATATAAGATGGGCGAATTGATTCAAACGAAGTGGAATTTTTTTAAAATTTCGGGAAAAATTGGGTTTGAACGAAGTCAAAATTTTGGGGTACTTGGGGAACGAAGTGTGCTTTTGATTGATAAAATGGCTGCGAGACATGGGTTAATGGGTCAAAGATTGGGAGGAAAAAGGGGATAGCCTGCAGACGTGCGAGATGAAGCCAATAGAGCCGGGGGGGATTTGTGATGTCCCCGCATTTAAAAGTCCGGGGCGCGGTGGGAGTCCACCCCTCTCACTGTACTGATCGGGGAAGGTTGCTGGGTGTTTGTGTGCTCTTATGAAGAAGTTTTTTTTAGCGATTTTGGGGGATGTCAGCTTTGTTCAGAGCTGTTTTTTGGGGTATTGGATTGAAGTCGTGTACGTCCACTGCAGCTGCTTTAAAATTTTAATGCTTTGCTACAGACATTGAATACCCAAAGGGGGATCTAACCCATTTTGTTTTTTTTCATTTAACCCCTTACGACTTCCCGTATTACGGCAATGCGGGTAGGGGTTCCCAAAAATTTGGTAGAGTACGTCAAGGGATTTTGCACGTCACAGGCAGGCGAGCGGGGGATGCGGAGGGAAAACCGGCGGATATTACCGTGGCATATGCCGCACCCCGCCGGGGAGAAGCTCCGGCCCCCCCGGGGGGGGATTAACCCCGATTTTGGACATTGGGGTCGCGCATCGCGGTGCGGGTCCCGGAGGAGCCCTGCTGCCCGGATCCAGCGAGTAATGGGGGTGAGCCCCATACTGAGTCTCCTACAGACACCCCGGACGCTGAATGACGATGGGTTGTCTGGTGACGTCCGATGCCCAATGCATTGTGGGCACCCTGACAGATTTTGCCAGGAGCCCAGCTCGTAAAGTGTGGCTGATTTTTTGCATGAACGATCTGCGTCGTTCATGCAATTCCCCGGGGGAAAAGTGTAAAAGTGTGAAAAAAAAAAAAAAAAAAAGTGTAAAAAATAAAAATAACAAAAAAAAAAAAATAAAACACTTTACATGCCCTTTTCCCCTTTACAAACGGCAATCCCCCAAAAAAAGATCAAAAAAAAAAAAAATTTACCCATTTTTGGGTATCGCCGCGTGTGAGCGACCATATAAATTATCATTTTAAATTTTCCCCGTCGGTGAACCCGTAAAAAAATAAAAACAAAAAACAGTCAAGAATTGGTTTTTTTGTACATCCTGCAGACAAAAAAATGGAAAAAAAAGCGATCAAAAACTATGAAACCCCAAAAAGTTTTTCCAATTAAAAAGTCAGTTCATCCGAAAAAAAAAAATGCCCTTAACAGCTTGTATAGGGAAAAAAAAAATTAAAAGTTTTGGCTATTAAAAGGGTTTGCGATGCATAAAATTGTTTTACCAATTAAAAAACCTTTTTTTTAAAAAAAATTGTGCTTTCAAAATAAAAAAAAAATTTAATTGGGTATCACGTAATCGTTGCCCCACAGATAAAACTAATTGTCACGGTTACTGCATGGTGAAGCTTTTAAAAAAAATAAAAATAAAAAAACATGTAGGATTGCAGTATTTTCTTAACCTGCTTCAAAAAAAACAGATTTAAAAGGATCTAAAGGCTTGTCCCCTCAAAAAATGTTCCCAAATAAAAAGTCAACTACCCCGAAAAAAAAAATCCCTATACAGCTCCAAAAATAGAAAATAAAAAAATTTTATGGCTCTAGACTCGGTGATGAAAAAACGGTTTTCCTTTCAAATAAAAGTGTTTTTTTTGTGTAAAAGCATAAAAACTTTAAAAAAAATAAGAAATGGGGTTTGCTGTAATCGTGTCCCCCTGCTGAGGAAAACTGCATGTCATTTATACCGAAGTGGGCCCCTGTAAAAAAAAAAATAAAAAAAAAATACCCGGATTTCTTTTTTGTACAAAATGCCCCACAAAATTAATAAAAAGTGATCAAAGCATCCCCTGCCCCCCCTAATGGTCCCAAAAAAAAATCAACTTTTCTCGTAAAAAAAAAGCCACAAGCAGTCATATGAAAAAATTAAGAAAGCTATGGTGTCAAATAGGAAAAAATAAAAAGAACTTTTTATAAAACTCCCTTCTATTTTGTAAAAGTAATAAAACTAAAAAATTTTAAAAATTTTTTCTTGTAATTTTACCCCCCCCACAGTAAAAGTTATCCTCATTTATCCGTATGGCGAAACTGTAAAAAAAGAAGCCCAAAACAAGGGGAACTGGTTTCCCCCTATTTCCAAGGCCCCTTCTTAAAAAAAAAAATACGGAACACCTGTGCGCCCCAAAAGCCAATCACCCTTAGAGAGTCCCTGAGGGGTTTGAAACAAAATGGGGCAACTTTGGAAAGGTTTACGCAGAAAATTTGGGGGTTTGCAGATGCGACATGGCCCCACCAAAAACTGTGCGCCAAAAAACCAAATAGCGTCCTTCTCTTGTACCCCTGCCCTGCCCCAAACGAGTTTAACCCACATTTTAAGTATTTCCGAACTTGGGAAAAAATTGGTAACACAATTTTGGGGGTTTTTTTTCCCAAAATTCCCTTTAAAAATTTTAAAAATTTTAGTAAAATTGCAGATTTTGGAAAAAAAAATATATATATTTTTTTTTAGAGCCAAACGCTAAAAAAATTTGTGAAACGCCTGTGGGGTGGGGTATATATACGCCTTGGATATATTGTTAAGGGGTGTAGTTTCCAAAGGGGTCTTTTTAGGGGTATTTATTTTTGTTTTGGAACCTTAGGGGTCCGCAAACTGAAATGGCCCCCAAATAAAAATTGTAATGAAAAAATGAGGCCCCGAGCCGTAGGTGTCCTCCTATTTGAAGCTTGTGGTTGGGCCCCTTCCTAGGGCCCCAATATGGATATCTTTAAAACGGCAGAATTGGGGGAATCAATATTAAATTTGATTTTCCTGTTCATTTGTTTTTCTTGTCAATAATGTATAAAAAATTTAAAATCTGCAAAAAAGTGAAATTTTTAAAATTTCCTTTACTTTTCTTTAATTCCTGTAAAACCTAAGGGGTTTTAAAAAACTCCTAAATTGGTTTTGAATACTTTAAGGGGGGTAGTTTCTTGTGGGTTTTATGGGGGGGACCAGCGCAGGCTTTTGGCCCTTTTGCTGCATGGGAAAAGAAGGGGTGCCCTTAATTAATGAGCAAATGCTTGGTGCCAATTCAAAGCATGAAAAGCCCATTATAAACCCTGGGGGGACTGTAAAAATGCAACAATATGATAAAAATTGGGGATTGGAAAAAGCGATCAGAGGGTAAGCCATCGTAAAGATCACCATGGGGTAAAGTTATTTCACCCCAAAAAAAAAAAAAAAAATGTAGTGGGAAACCCCCCAGCAATTTGTCCCATTTTTTGGTTTTGTTTTTGTTGACGTGTAGGGACTCGCGACGAGGGCCTTGCCGTTGGTTGCGGCTTTCGTTACGTAGCTTTGTATAACCCCTCCTCTTAAAATTTTATTTTTTTTCCCCGATGTTATCTTTTTGCCCTAAAATTTGGGGGGGCTTTGGGTTTTAAGTATTTTGTGAGTGCCCTTCTAAGTGCGGGCGGCTTGCCACTAATTTTTTTTTTTGTTTGTGGGTGATTTAAGCTGTTACCAGATGGTGTATCTGTACAGTGGGTTACCCCCCTTTTATCGCTTTTTCCCTATGCAATTCTTATCAGGTTTGTTGCATTTTTTTTTGCAGTCTCCCAGTTTATAATGTGGCTTTTTGAGTGGTGTGAATTGGCACCTGGCATTTGTCATTAAATTTAAAGGAAATGTATCTTTTCCCATGAGCATTTAAAGGGATGAAGCTGTGCTGGTATCCATCAACATTGAGCTGTAAGTGTAGCTTTGTAGTTTTTTGGTCATTTATGGGGTATCTAACATACAGGTCAATCAAAAGGCAGTTAGAACTGGAGGGAAACCCTAAAAATATGTATATTGCAAATTTCTTGAAAATTTGAAAATTTACTACTAAATTTATAAGCCCCCTAATGTCGTAAAAAAAAAAACACAATTTAAAAAAATTATGCCAAACTACAGCAGATTATGGTAGATGCTAGTTCTAAACTATTTAAGTGGAATAACTATCTGTCTTACATGCAGAAATTTTTTTAAGTTTTGGAATTGGTAAATTTTTCAAATTTTTCATGATAATTTGATATTTTTCACAAATAAACAATCATTTTTTGGACCAAAATTTCTTACTATCTTATAGCACAATGAGTCACGAGGGGAAAACAAATCTCTGAATCACATGGATAGGTTAAAGTGTCAAAAGTTATTCTCACATAAAGGGGGACACATGACAGATTTCAAAAATGGGGCTCTGTCAGAGAGGCCAAAACTGGCTCCGGCGGTAAGGGGTTAAAGAAACAGCGTTTTTACAATCCAAATACAACTTAATTTTGGCTGCTCATTTCTTTTGCACTAATTTACATCCAGGGGTTAATTAAGCGTTGTTTTTCTGTGTGGTGACTCCAAAAAACCGTTCTTTTTCACTGCCAAAAAATACAATTTTCCTGTAGCCTAATTACAAGCGAAGTTAATTACATTTTTTCTCTTGTTGGATCGTAGGAAAAACACGCCATTTTAAACACGCTACAAAGCTCGTAGTTTGTGGTTGCTCAATTTTTTGGGCAATTTACATCCAGGGGTTAATTAAAGCGTTTGTTTTTCTGTGTGGTGCAAAAATAAAACCGTTTTTTTAAAGCGCAAAAATTACAATTTTCTTAGCATAATTCACAAGTGGAAGGTTTAATTACAATTTTTTCTTTGTTTTGTAGGTAGAAACACGCAATTGTAACACGACAATGTAGTAGTTTTTGGGGTGCTCAAATCTTTTACGCAAATTTCATCCAGGGGTTAATTAAGCGTTGTTTTTCTGCTGTGGTGACAAAATAACCGTTTTTTTTCAACCGCAAAAATGACAATTTTCCTGTAGCATAAGTCACAAGCGAAGGTTAATTAAAAATTTTTTTTCTTGTTGTGTAGCGTAGAAAACACGCAATTGTAACACGCTACAAAGCTCGTAGTTTGTGGTTGCTCAATTGTTTGGCGCAATTTACATACAGGGTTTTAAATTTAAACGTTGTTCTGCAGTTGTACTCAGTAAAAGAAACTTTTTTTTCACCGCCACAGAAGAAATTCTGTAGCATAATTATATCCGAAAGTTAATTAAGCCTGTTTTGTGCTTTTATATTCAGTAAAATACACAGTGTTTTTAAACGGCACATACAAGTCAATTTTCCTGCCCCTTTGTGGAGCACAATTTATATCCAAGGGTTACCAAGCTTGTTACTGGGTTCATTTGGAGTCAAATACAGGGTGTGTATTTATCATATACAGATATCTTCATCAAACGTGTGCTGTACATTTTAGAACAAACCAGTATGTCAGACAGAGAGGTGGCAGGCTCTTCACCTGCGAGTGGCAGAGGCACAAACATTCCAGGCACAGGTCGCAGCACAGCAAGGGGGACGCCAGCGGGGTCACTCAGTGAGGCCACAACTGCCGCTGTCATCTAGCGGCCGTGTGCTGACTAGCAACAAGGGTTTTTGATTGGTTGATAGGTATCCACTTCCTCCCGAGACATTGA